>CAJPIZ010004004.1:0-10841 GCA_905368565.1 Medioppia subpectinata
ATGGGTGAAAAATTAATTTTGTCAGCTCAACAGTCTGTAAATTATGTTGTTTTGATTGGATGCGTTTCATTGAATGTGTGAGTATGTCTTGATTTTGTATGACGTCACGATATACTTGGTGATTAATCATTTTATTTAATACAATTTTTTGAAGTCCTTTAGCAGTTTTCTTTTCAAGTTTTTCATTATCATATAATATTGAATAAAGTTTTGATTTAATTCCAATAAATTCATCAATATTTTTTTCGCCATATTCGGATTTTAAATATCCAATTAGTTTCTTGTGTTTTTCGTTAAACAATGGGTGACTCTTATCAAAATTTGAAAAATCCATGATCGGGGTGAAATGTTTACGTAAATCTTTCATAAAATCATTTGTCTTTAACTCATAAATAAAACTGTCAGTATCTGTATATACTAGTTGTATGTTTTCTTTGTAATAATCTTTAAATAATTTATAATGGAGTGAATACATGTAATATTTTGACAGTTCAAGGACTGTGAATCCAATGCCAATTGGTTTATCCAGAACAACATATCCTTTCGTCAGTTTTATGAGTGAAGAATTGACAGTCAATATGTGGAAATTTTCAAAGTTTGGCATTCGGACCCATTTAGCACATTGCTTTTCATTCAATGCGATTTTCAAGTTCATGTGTTTTCTTTTGTCTTCAATACTCTTTCCAAACACACTGTTATTCATCAGTTTATACAAATCTTTCTCAAAATCTGATCTAGCTTTGCTTCTTAACGTTGTATTTAAATCAATATATGGTTTAAGAAATGCCAACTGTTTGAATCGAATCCCGCGATGAATATTTGTTAATTCAATTCCAAGCTCAAGATATAATTTTAACACTTTAAAGTGTACAGTATATCTAATTTTGTCCTCCAGTGTAAGCAATAATTTTTCAGTTGGAGTTCGTTTATAATTGAATTGTTGTAAATAAATTAGGGTTTCTGTTTGATATTTGCTCAATTGATCGGTTGATATTTTTTGCTTTACTGGAACCAATGGATAATCTTGATGTTGATCGTGTAATTCAATGGGATATTTTAAATCGCATTCAAGTATGTACCCATAATCAGTATTTGTTTCAATTTGTTATAATCAACAAATAAAAGACTTTGCGGTACCAAAGAGTGTAAGTTTATTTCGACCCTATATGTCAGTTTATCCATCCACATAAATTATAACATCTTAATCAGTGATGCACATAGTCAACAACTAATCAAATAGTCAATAATCTAGCCCGCCTTCACCTCAAGGCAGATTTTAATGGTGTACTTTGAGTTTGTTACTGTCGTCTGTCACGGTATCCAGAGTCAGATGCAGTTTGTTACTTAAACCTTTTTGCTAATATTGAGCTCAGGTTCTGTCACAGTAAGTTTTAAGTGTCCACACCCGTTTTATGCAGAACTGACCAATTATGTACTTAAACTGCGAGTCTGACAGCATAAACTCTGCCCTATAATTGTGGGCTTGTTCAACCCTAAAACAAACACCTGCATACCCTATTTAAGTCTGTGCGTTAAACAAATTGGGACCCTCTATCTCATGTTCTCGGCCTATAAATTTTAATCAGCTGTAGCTCTGGAAAAAGACTATTACGGCCTACCATTTACCATTTAATCTCACCACTACATCTACATCTACACCCACATCTACATCTAATTGTACCAAGTTTATATTAAATATTATTTCAAACAGATTACATGGCGCTCAATGTGTATGTAATTAATTTCAAAATTTTATCTATAAGACTGTGAGTTCTGACTCACTTTTTTCCATAGACTTAACATTAGGCCCAAAAAACAGTTTTCCCATAGACGTATCATAGAGTAGATTGTAAATCTCAATATTATTATCATTCCCATATCTTAAAACTCATATACGGTATGACTGGATGTGTTTAATTGATGTTATTTTAAAATTTTGTTTAAACAAAACAAAATGTTTATTTCAAACACAATTCACTTTAAACTTGTATAATATAACAATTTATTATTTACAATAAATTTGGTTATAAAATAACTATTTATTATTTTATACAATATAAAACTTTATATTCAAACTTTTAATAATTATGTGTTAAGTTTGTATTACTTTTGTTATATAAATGTTATTATTTTATAATTACTGTTTTCAATTATATACTGTTTAAAAAATCTATCAAAATCGTTTAATAGATTTTTAAATAATTGTAAAAAATATAAAAAGTAGTTTGATAGATTTGAAAATAATTTAATTTTTCAAGGTAAAATAAAAGTTGGCTAACATCTCCTAATAATTTCATCCAAATATATAATTACTGTAAAGTGCTAATATTACAATAAGTTTTATTATTCTATTAATTTGTTGGTTAAAACATTGTTAAATTTGCTAGAGATTCATGACACGATATTTTCAATTAATTGCGGAAATTTTGCGATACTGTTATCTCTTTTAATTCTGTCCGCAATTATAGCCAGTCTTTCGTGTAATTCCTTATCGTTTAAGAGCCGATCGATTGCCGCCAAGAGTTGCCCTGAAGTGCACTTATAGGCGTCCAGACGTACACCGAAACCGAGTTCGTCCACCCGTTGGGCGTTTGAGTATTGATCGCCGTTTAGGGGCAATACTATCATCGGTTTCCCGGCGGCGAACCCTTCGCACACCGTATTGTTCCCACCATGAGTTATAATCAGGTCCACGAGTAGCACAATCTGTTTTTGTGGCAGATATTTCTGGCCATACATGTTGTCCGGCAGTTCATATGTGTCGTGTTTGGGACCTTTCGATACAATGAATCGGTGCTTAGATTTAGACAAAATACTCACTAATCTCTTCATATTGTAGACATCTGTGGCCCCCATAGAGCCCAACGAAAAGTAGACTAACTTTCCCGGTTTGTTCGCTAACGAGACCGGTATCTCAAACACCAGATCATTGCCATCTGTGCTCATAAAGTGGTCGAACCGGTAGTGTTTGGGCGGATTTGGACGCATATCCTGATAGTCCAACTCAATTGGAAACTGATATACGTTTAGATACGGCGACGGCTTAAAGAGTTGTCCGAATGGCAGCGGTTCGCAGCCTTTAGACACATTGTATGCGTTAAATTCATACCAAAAATCACTTATGGCCGCAATGTGTGCCTCTGTGTATGCTTTCCACTCGCTTTGGTCTCCGAGTGCCGCATAACCTGTGAATTTTAGTAATTGTTTCAATAATATTGAATAGAATTCAATAGTAATAGATTAGGTTAAGTTTGTTGGGGGTTCCAGTAGGGACTCAATTATAAACATCTATTTTTATTATTTTCAAATTAGTTTTAATCATACGAACCCAATTTTTATTAAAATATGATTTTATCTAAACATCACTTGGATGCATTTTAATAAATTTGCAAACATTAATCACAAGTGCAATTGCATTGCTTATTTAACTATATGTATTATATTATTTTACGAGTTTATTCAGCCCATTTAAAACTGGCGCGCTCAATCAGTTTAGCCAATCATACCCTATTCTGCTCGTATGAACATTGCATCACACAATGAAATACATTGAATGTATGTATGGATGTATGTGTGTGTGAGAGAGAAACCCACCACCAGAGGTAATGCAAGAAATTTAATAAATATAATGATTATTTATTAATTTATGTAACTCAAAGTGGGGATGCACGTTCCCCTCGCCCGTCCCCGTCTCTTCGTCCCCGTTTCCGTCGATAAATTTTACATGTATGTTTTATATATGTAATCAATGTAGAATTTATCGCTGAGTTTGAATCAGGAATCTAAAATATTTTATTATGAATATTTTTCGAGTTATTCAACTCCGAACATTTTTTATCAAAAATTTTATAATGACGTAATTTATTAATATGATATATGATTTTGATGTAGAATTTCACGTTGATTTTCGAATTTAAAATTAATAATTTTCTACATTTAATATTTTTTAGTTCAAATTTTAACATTTTAAAGTCGAATAGTTCGAAAATTATAAATTTAATTTTGAAACCAATTTTATTATATTAATCAGCGTTAAAATCTATACCAAAATCATACATCATATCAATAAATTACGTTACGTTAAAATTTTCGATAAAAAATAAATCGAATAATTCGAAAAATATTTGAAATAAAATATTTTGAGTTCCAGATTCGAACTCAATAATAAATTCTACATTGATTACATACATAGAACATACATATAAAATTTATTGACGGTGACGAAGACGGAGCGACGGGGACGGGAACAAAGTAAAAAGTGCTCCCCCCAAAGTGTTCACTTTACTTTTAATAAAATATATAATTTGTGATCACAATTATAATTGAGTGAAACTTATTTATTTAATATTAATTAGGGTGGCCGCTGGCCACCTTACAATATTATCATTAAATAAATGACACCAGTGAGTTATTGAATAAGCAATTGAGAGAGTTATAGAGAATATGAAACTAGATTACACATCATTTTGCACAACTATTAAATTAATTATCTAAATTTACTAAATTTAAACAATCTACTCTTATCATTATTTGATAACAACATATCTGAATGCATACAAATGATAAGAAATTCTGTATAAATTATGTTACTTTTCAATACATGCTTTTACCCTCAAATACTCTCTCTCTCTCTCTCTCTCTCTCTCTCTCTTAATAATTAATAATAAATACCATAATGTTTATATTATATTTAAACAAATATCAGCACAAACCTGAACCGAAGGTTGGGGTGCGAGCGTCGCGTATGTGACACAAGGGATTACACGAATTGACAAAAACCCAGGGCAGACCCGACCGCTCGATCGACGGCATCGCCAGGAAGTAATCGACAACAATAACGTCGGGCCGAACATCGCGTATGGTTTGTTCAATCAGAGCGTCCATTTTTGGCGCCTCTGTTTTCAAAATTGGCGCCTTATACTTACAAAAGTTCTGCATTTTTTCTAACGGTCCACTTTTAGATAATAGACCATGTTGCAATAGCCATTCGCCATAAAAATGGGCAGGTTCTAAACCAGATTCTATTGATTGGCTATTGTTGCAGTAAAATATTATTGAAGAGTTCGGGTGCTTTATGTCCCACAATCCCCGCCAACGGTCTGTCAATAAAAATACAGTGCGGTGTCCGGCGGCCAGTAGTGTCTCCGCCAGGGCTACCGATGCGTTCACGTGTCCGACGAAGTCAATAGGTATGAAAAGGACCGTAAACTTTTTATTTGCCATTTTATCATGCGCTAAATTTATCGGTTAAATTAGGTAAATTATTTGTTGAAAAATTCTGTTGTCAATTATATTTGCGTTTAATATAAAGCATAGATGTATGAATTATATCAGCAAAAATATTAAACGGTTTAATTGTTTTGTATTTGAAAAAGTAATTTTCACTAAAAAAATCTTATGAAGTCTTTTTATATCTAAGTCTTTACTTATTGTGAATACAATTAATGTGCATATTATTTGTTATATGTCAATTAAAAATATCATTTAAATTAAACTGCTAAATGATCACCTAAAACCTATACAGTATACATCAAATTTGTAATGTAGCATAGCATAATTTAGTTAATCGTTATAGAGTTCAAATGTTTATTAAATTAATAAGTTTTATTTTAAGCACAATCACATAAATTAAATTATAAAGATTTGGTTTTTGCAATTATAAATTACATAAAATCACGTTCAAGTTACTATTCTAATTAATTAATTCACTTATTTAGAAAGTAATACAGTTTGTTTAATATATTATTAAATTTATGCATAACAAAATTCTGATAACTTAATTTAAGTATTTTAGTGATTTTGCTTAAAAAGTAACTTATTAATTTAATAAATATTTCAAAATTTTAACGATTAAGTAAATTATGTTATGAAACATTACTAATTTGATTTATAATGTATCGTTTTTACGTGATCATTTAGCAGTTAAATTTAAATGGTATTTATAATTGACATACCTGTAAACCGTTAATGTTAATCCTTAACGGATTAGCTGACCGTTCGTATTCTTGGAGAAAACAATTGCCAGAATGTTCCAAATAGTATTATACGGTTGCACTTAGTTTGAAGGGTTATGGAGACCCGGACGGTATTATTGTTATATAATGGGCCGGTCAATGTATTCCGCACACGTGATTTTGTATTTATAAATTATAAGAGATAATCAAATTCGGTCTAAAGCATTTAGGAGTGCCATATACAATAGTTCTTCTGAATATCTAACTTTTAGAATATGGTCATGTGATATAATCAAAATAGGGCAATTTGCCTAGTTATAAGTTAAACCATACGAGATAAAGTGATAATGCCAATACAAAATGTGTAAAGCAATAATAGGTTAGTACAATAAAAACAAGGATCACAGAGCGATGCTATACGTTAACAGGTCCTGTAGGGCCGAACGATCACATAAACTACATTATTCATAGCTGCATTGTGGTTAAAAATTACTAAAATCGGATCAATACATTAGGTTTTATAGCTTTTGCAAAGTGGGCTCTTAGTCATGCTATCCTATGGACAAATGTTAAGTCTATTGTAAGCCGTATACTGTGTATAAACACAAATATCACACAGGGATGCTATGCGTTAACCACAATTCGGGTATTGTTTAAAGAATAGATTAGCATTGGCTACATATTTAATATGAGTTCATAGGATTGGCACTCCTCCATAAACACGGCAATGCCATAGGATTCATATTAGCGGGAAATAAAGTCAACCCCGTTTAATAGTCAATATAAAATTAATTGTAAAAATACAAATAATATCATTGTATATTAGCCCGATACTTTTGATATCAATAAATAATTACTTATTATTTGTAAAGTGCGTTAAATATAAAAAATAAAATGTGTTCACATATTTATCTAGCAAATTGCTCGCATTGTTAGCAACAGTAGAATATATTCTTGACATTTAAATCTCGTAAATTTAATGATACTCTTATAATAATTATTTATTTTCATATCATTGAAAATACATGCAATCAAATCGTGTATAAAATTATCATTTTTATGAAATCCATATTATTCATATCAGAATTTATGGTTAATAATGTGTTTCCAATTAATGTATATAATTTTAAAATTATAAATAAAGAAAAACTTTACAATTTTCTATGTATTAAATGTTACGGCAATGTTATATCACTCGTTATAAAATTAAAAGACCATAAAAATATAAATTTGTTAAATGATTCGTCAATTATTCATGATTTAATAGAAATGAGACTGTAATATTAGATTTGATTGCATGCATTCAGAATGATATAAAAATAAATTATTATAATAAGACTATTATTAAATTAATGAGAATTAAATGTCAAAAATTGCGCTGTTGTTAACATCAATGCGAGCAATTGGTTAGGTAATAAGTCGAGCTTAACATCTAAATCATACATAGTACATGGTAGTACATGTGTCCGCTTTTACACTTAAGTACCGGCCGTTGCGAACGGTTCGGGCGATCAACACGTTATCGGGTTTGAGATTGCGGTGAATGACCGCCGGTTTCGATGAATGCAAATACTGTAAGCATTCCACGAGTTATTTTAATAATTGGCACGAAATGAAAAACTCAACCGAATTCATGGCCTGAGCAGCCGTTTGGCGGCCAAACGCCCGGCGTTTAAGCGTCAATATATTGCGCAGACTGTCGGCGCATAACTCCATTTGTAAGTAGTATTTGTCGCTTTCAAACCACGAGTTTAAATAGTGTACGACATAGTCGGAGCGTATTTTAATAAGGTTGTTTAGCTCTTTAACCGTCTATTTATATGGTTAAATTCCCTACGCCTATTATATCGTGGTACAAAATATCGTCCAGTGATTTAATGCATTTAATTGACATGAGTGAGATGGCAGCATAAGCGAAAAAGCTAATGCTATGGCTAAAAGTCACATTAATAGTATACATCACAAAAAAGGTGACAACTTTTAACACAGTATTCTATGCTATGGTTTAGTGCTATGTGTGAAGTGTATGAGTGGAGTGTATGTGTCGCTTATGACATGCGCTGTATTGTGTGTTTTTGTTTACATTAAATGCCAAGATGTCATTCAATAATTATGACCACTTTTTGATTACAAAGTATTGCATTTATTGTTTTGATTACAATTTTAATCATAAAAGTAAACATTGATTTGAAACAAAATATTTATCAATAGACATGCAGACTATAGACGTCTGGCCGACGTTCACGCGTCCCAATTGGTAACAGACATAGCATTTGTGGATCCGATCCGAGTCATAGACGGCCATATTCTGCTCCATAACACCCTGCATCTGTTTGATGGCCATTGAATGGTAGGCCTCGTATACGAGACACTGTACAGGTTTTCGGCCGGACGTGTCATCAGATTCTGTACGTCTGGTGACACCCATGAATAGTGAAACGGCTCCACACGAGTGGCCGTTCACCGCATCGATCGCTTCGGTAACGACCAGCATTCTTCACGCAGTTTTATCATCTATTTAGGTTAATTATGTATTCATCAAATCTAAGGATTATTTAATTAAATATTAATAATAACAAAACTATTACTTCTCTTCCTCGAGTCGTCTTAAATTCAATAAACAGTTTTTATTATCCAAAATAAGTTTTATTTCTTATGAAAAATATTGGATTTATTTATAATTAAATACAGATAACAAAATAGATAAATAAAAATAACAACATTTAATTTACAGTACATGTGTTTTATTGATTATTTTGTATTCAAAATAAAAACTTTTAAAATAATTTATAAATAATATGGCAAACAGTCTTATAATTAAATGAAATGCATTTAGAAATTCTTGTGATCAGTGAATGCAGAGATATTTTAATAATACATTTTTTTAAATAATTTACATTATATTCAGTTATTTATTTTTGTTGTCGACTTAAAACAGTTTTGCTGCTCATTTTTAAATACAATTAAAAGGACACTATTATTGAATTGTTGTTTACATGTGCTTTACTTTTGTTGTTTGAGGTGTATATGTAAGTGTAAATAACGTTTAGACATAACCCCATATTCCTATTTAAATAGGAATATGGGGTCAATATTATATATCACATAATTTATGGACAATTTCATCTAAGCATACAATGATAACAACAAAACAAATCATTTACAACGCATGCCCTATGGAAACACATACATTCCACACAAAGCACTAATCCATAGCATTAATAATTGGGACGATTTCCGTCACCCATATAATTGGTGTGAGTCTCGAAGCGCGCGCTATCTATCCATTGAATCTCGCAACAACTGAGATGACATGTACACAAGTCCATACAGGGAAGCCGAGAAATAGTGTGAGAAATGGGTAGTCGATATGTGGCGGCGCTAGTGTTTTTGTTATGGTTTTGCAAATGCACTGAAATGTTAAGGGCTTAAAAAGTTACACGTTTGATATCGTGGCGCGTTTAGAAAAGTGACCTCTCTTTGAATATTCACTGCTCGGACACCAGATATGCAAATGAAGTTTTTTTTTTGTGAATTTTTTAGCACTGACATTAATACCTGATTTTAGCCAACAGTTTTAAATTACCAAGTGCATTAATGCACAGATGATACAAATAAAGTGTTAAATAGTTGCGACTGGTCATAGAAATCAGCACGAGCTAAAAATGTATAATTAAGTGTAATTGTTTTATATTGTTAGTGTTATAGATAAATTTTTATACAATATATAAATGTTACATACATTGTAAATCAAATACTTTAACAGCATATTTATGTCCATCTAATTTTCGTCTAACTTTATCAACTGTTCCAAATGAACCTGATCCAATTTTAGATATAACTTCGTATAGTCTACTATATTCGCTCAGGCTCCTTTTAAATTTTCTCGCTGTTTGATCTAGAATATAAAATTAATTATACATGTATATTTTAAATATTGATAATTTTTTAAAAACATGCCATCAATTGTTCGCTTAATTGTATCAAACATTTTATCCAAAAATAATGTGTATTTCGCGACAAACCTATCGTTTTTAATGTGAGAATTCTCTCTATAATTAAACAAGTTAATTGTTTTCAACGTATTGTCGCTGCAGTCAAACAAACTGCGATAACCTGTAATAAGTAAATCATTTTTATCATTCAGGAAATAAATCTTGTCGGTCATAACGGCCATAATCAACGATGATCGTTCGCGTTGAGAGTTGATTTGCTGCAACTCCTGGCACCTCCTATTCGAGTGGATTTTTGTCTGGAACTTCCAGAGGAAATATTCCCCGTTTTGGGCCATATATTGGCCGCAAAAATATACTAAACCCTCATTTGATAAAAAGTATGTCATGAGTCCTGTGGAGCACACGGTCTCCACACCCGACAGATTGCCAATCATTAGGGGTTTCCCAACATTTCCCGCCACCGGATGTCCCAAATTGTGGAAATAATTTCGACCCCAACTAAACACATGGCCGGTGTATGCGATGGCGAACGACGAGTAACTCAAACAGTAAACGGATTTAATTTTATATTCACTATTATTGTGTATGAAATGCAATTTCTTGGGCACCGGTACCGCCGAGTGGGGCGACCGGGAACTGGACTCACCGCCGCCGCGGCCGCATCCGACCTGTCCGTATCGGTCATAACCCCAACCGTAGACACAGCCTTTGCCGGTGAGCGCCAGCGAGTGATATGAACCGCAACTGATTTGCGTTATATTTAATCCGTTTAACTCAGGTATGGGTCGGGGCTTTAGATAGCCATCCAAGTGCTCACTGTTGGCCACTTGTCCGCCATTATTACAGCCCCAGCCATACACGCCCTGGTGTTCAGTGATGGCCAGAGCGAAGTCACCGCCGATGAAAAATTGTTGAATGTTTTTGTGACACA
>CAJPIZ010004005.1:0-10838 GCA_905368565.1 Medioppia subpectinata
TTCATAACAATGCTATCAGTTAATTGTTTAATGCTTAAAGTACTTCATTTAGAAACCGCTTCTAAAATTACAAATAAATCGTTAAAACTAATTCATAACTTGACTAATCTAAAATGCTTGAAATTAATTAGATTACCATTGATCACAAATAATGGCATTGAGTCTATTTTCCTCAAAGCAGAAAAACAAATAAATCAGATCACAAAAGAAGAAGAAACAATCTACACGTCAATTTCCAATATTCAAGAATTCTATCTATCAAAATGTTGGAGAACTAATAGTCAAACGATAGACACGATGATAAAATACTCAGTGCAACGCAAATCACATTGGATATTATTTAATTTCTGTGGACATTCAAGTGGCAAAGAAACTAGACCTATTCCGAATAATCTCATATATAAACATAAATGTTTAAATCTTAATTAAAAGCACGTGTTTGTTTAATTGGATTCTTAGACAACTGTATTCAATTGTAACAAACATTATTTTTATTTAAAAGTTTAATTAATAAAAATGCAAATTTATCCAAAAGAATTAATGCGCCATATTGAAAATTATTATAACGATTATAACAAAACAAAAAGACATTACAATTTTATTCAAACAAAACTTAAATCTATAAAAACGGCGTTATTTAAAAGTAGATGTAATCATAATGAAGCTCATAAGATTATTATCTATCCTCATATGCATAACGTTCAGTTCACCATTAATGAATTTTGGTTAACAACACTTCTCTTATACTATGAAACTAATCTAGAACTAATGAAAACTCATTTGTGCACTCAATTACAAATTACCCCACTAAATTATTCATTGGTAAGCCATCACCATTTGGCAAAATTAACAACAAATCAAACGGAAAGTCTATCCATACTACAAGATACAAATTCTAAACCATCGCATTATAAAGAATTTATAAGTGATATTTGGAAATCGTTAAATAACAATAATTATGTAGCAATTGATGTTGAATGTTACGACAAATTAAACTGTATTACAAATGAAAAACTCGTTTACACAAAGTGTCCGATACGAGTTGCAGCCGTATGTTGTGTTAACGGCAAGGACGCCACACTAATATATCACAGTTTTTGGAGACCCGAAGGACAATATAAAGTTCACAAACAGTTTACCGGCTTAACGAAAAATATCGTTGAGAATAATCCACACAAATTTATATCTAAAAATACAGCAAAAGTAACTTTACAGAATCTAATAAATAAAAGTAAAGTAAAGTTAGTATTCGCAAATGCAAAAGCGGATATTCGAGCTTTAAACTTAATTACTACAAATGATATTTATGATATCCAACTATTTTATACACGTTATCCTGAAAACGACAAAAGAAAAGAACCGATAAATTTAAAATGGATCACGAAACATGTTCTAGAGAAAGATATACAAACAAACATCCATGATCCTATAGTTGACTCTACAATGACATTATATTTATTCAACAAAATACCTAAAGAATTTTGGACACACTAATAAAACATCACAAATTACTGTTATCAATATGTTAATCCATTTATCTTCTAGAATCAACCATGTACGTGCTAATTAAACTACTATTGATGTTTATTGTTATCATCTATTCTGGCACGTATGGGCAAAAAAATCACACAAATATCACACAATCAGCTTACAGTCCACCGCCAAATACCACAACCACAACTACAACCAAAAAACCACCTAGCGGACAACAGAACCGAAAAGTAAAAACACCAAATTTAAAACCAAATGTCACTATTCGGCCCACAGTTACTACTTCTTCTACTACGTTACCCACCACAATATCCGAACCAACTACCGACCAATACATAAAGCCACAAGTGGATTTACTTAAACTGTTTAACATTAGTGGGAAATCAGAAAACGAACGTTTCAACGATAGAGTGGAACTAATTACAACGTTAATCCGTTATAAATCTGGATATTATATTTACAAAAATCAATTTGTATTCCAACTATTAAGCTTTCACCACTTCTGCTCGAAACAAATGTCCGTATTAAAAAATATAGATGAAGATCCATACATTCCAACGACCGACTCTCTAACATTAGCTTTAGCATTCGAATCACTTAATAATGACAAAAATGAAACTCAAACTGACAAGGATTGTAAACAACAAATAAGGTTTTATGTACGACATGAGCTACACCATCTTATATTATTACGAAACACAACTAACGCAATATATCTAATGAATTCGACTGACTTTCGAGTTACATCTGATGATCTTAACCTGTATAATAATGGCACGTTATGGAATACAAGTTCTAAAGTGTTTGCAGAAATGCCGAATACACATACACCGTATTTTGTCATTAAATCGGTGAACCATTTTCTACCAGACGCCAACTTAATACCATTTGAAACACCGTTTATCACGTATCCAACTCCACAAGTACCATTGGCGTGGGTGTTTGCGACTAATACAACTAAAATTTCCGACATGCAACAACATACAAATCACACTAATAAAGACTCAAATCCGATGCAGATAATTCGTCAAGCCTTAACTAATCTAACGACAACAGCGTTATATAATACAAGCGACATTCAGCTAAATAATATAACAAATTTTCAAAATAATTATAATTATTATAACTTTTTCTCCACATATTTATCTGAACATAAAAGTCTATTGTCTAACGACACGACTTTAACTTGCGAATGCAAACCGCGACTCACCAGATCAACAGACGACCCAACTCCTGAAGAGCTTATATTATTCGTTGAAATTCACCCTGGAATAATTTATAGAAAAAACGAGTTTGCGCATGAATTATTAAGCATTCATCGATATTGCTGTGATGAATTTAAAGATGCCCAATATCCTTGTAGAAAATATATGGTTTCATATACATCTAAATCAACTCCGATATGCAGAAATGCATCAATGGGATACAATTCCAAACAGTTATTTCGTATGGCACATGCAGACCCATACGATGATGATCACATTATACGCTTAACAGGGTCAATTCCATTCAAGATAACAGAAGAAGAAATTGAATTATATAATCAAGGAAAACTTTTAACTTATAAATCACCTCAAGTTTGTAAAGAAAGTTCAGAAACAAAATATCTTCGTAATAAACGTGGAGGCGGTACATACGAAACTGTCTTAATTTGCGAACTTCAAGTAAACATTACCGATGATGGATATAAACCTTTTATTCCAACATTTGCAAAAATGGGTAAACCATCCACACCACTGGGAGTTCCATGGGATATAAACATTATTAAGCATAAACGACTTCAAAAAGAAAAATGGGAACAGTTTATGAATAAAGGCATGACTAAAAGAGTTAATAGGACTACAACAAAAAAACGAAATAATAACCAAACTCAAGTAATAATCGATAACACGACAGAACCTATCATTGATAAAAAAGATACTGGAGACCTATCTGAAGATACATTAATTAATGCTGGAATGCATGGTCTACAATTCGAGATACCCGGGACAGCTTATAAATTTGATGCTATATGGCATCATTTTATAAGTGTTGATTTACCGAACTTTGATACAACCCTAGAGGACATAAATGCCCATGGTTGTTCTGATTTTGTAAGAATGTTAGACGGCAATATACCATCATTATACAACGATAGCGATACTTTATTGGAAACGTTAAGCACTACGTGTGAAGAGGTTGAGAAATCTATCATTGAACAAATTGACGTTTCTATCATGACTACAAGATTAGCACTAGAAAACTTTAAAGCAAGACAATTGCAAAGAAATAAACGATTTGTTGAGCCAGTTACAGGAACTGTAACAGTATTAGCAGGAAGTGTTTTTGCTCTTTTTGGATGGAACATCTACCAAGAGTATGAGATATGGCAATTAAAACGAGATTTCGAGCGATTAGAATCTCAAGTTGATGAAAACACATACGGAATTGCTGTATTAAAAGACAAGTTAATTGGTGTCACTAAAGCATTAGCTGATTCAAACGAATTATTGAGTCAAAAAATCGACTCGTTAAAAATCGCAACTGAAAAACAAATAAATGCTTTATCCTACGCGTTAGGATCGCAGATATTTAAACTTCAAACAGATCAATACATTATGGGACTTTTAACTTTTAATACAATATTTAAAACGATTAAGATCTCAACATTTCAACAATCAAGTAACATAGTTCTTGATCTGATAAATGTTTGGGATATTATTATGACAGATTTACGCAAAAGTTTATTGAGTCACAGCCTAATATCTTGGACCACATTAAAGAAAACTCTACAAGAAATCAAAACTTCTTTGGATTACAACTATGATTTGGGAATAAGCTTTGATAATTACCAATTATATTACACGCTCCCGTTAACTAATTATTGGATTGACGAGAAAAAGAATGTTCTGTGGATACGGATGCAAATACCACTTAAATTACCACGACAACCAAATGAATTTACGATGGTTGCAGTAAGGCCTAAAGGATTTCCGTGCGAAGGTCGCTATTGCAGTTTGTTTAGCAACGACCAGATAAATAACGAGTTATTATCAATTCAACCAAGTTTTGATTTGTGGTTAGTTCATGAAAGAAAAATTATTCGCGAAGCATCTAAGGACGCTTTCATCTGCAGTGCAACAGGTAGCAGACAAATTTGTTTTACCTTCTATCCGCATTCATTACACTTACCCACAGAATGCTCTAAAAGTATAATCAAATGGAATGAAACTAACTTAATAAAACATTGTAAATTTAAACAAAAAACTTATTCCGAATACACACCTATAAGTATAGGAAATAACAGATTTATAATACATTCAGAACTCGTACCGAGTTATCATCTGAAATGTAAAAATCAAGATAGTATTACAGTCCGAACAGCTGACTTTGCTAATTTATTGGAGTTAGAATCATATTGCGAAGTTTTTCTAAATGGAATCAACATAAGTTTATTTGGACCTCTTGAAGGAGTTTTACAATCAACAATGAACCATACCATTCAGACATATCACTCAGAATTAATTAACAATCTTAAAGAAAGAATTAATAAAACGCAAGCTCTTTTAGGAATTACCAAATACTTTGAACAAAACAACAAAAATAAATCTGAAAAATTTATTCCACAAGAATACAAGATTGCTATGGACTTTGACAATTCTAAACTTACAGAGATATCAACTTTTTTATACAAATCAACTGA
Source organism: Medioppia subpectinata (assembly GCA_905368565.1). Classification (NCBI taxonomy): domain Eukaryota; kingdom Metazoa; phylum Arthropoda; class Arachnida; order Sarcoptiformes; family Oppiidae; genus Medioppia; species Medioppia subpectinata. The sequence goes on from CAJPIZ010004005.1 coordinate 5,174, forward strand.
AGAATTACAAAAAAAAAGTAAAAGGAATGGACTATAGGTTTAAAAAGTCCCACGATAAAATCACGTTTTGGTCAATAATCTCAATTACTGGAGACGCTCTCAGAATATTCACGACTCTTGTTGTCATCTTTGGAGTTGTAACCAAAACTAGATTTTTAGGATTATATATGAGTCCAGTAATCATTGCAAATACACGAAGAGTTGCAGCAATGGACTTCTATACACTCGATACGACAGACATTGTAACCTATACATCAAACGTTGTTTTGATTTTAATATTTATAATACTTCTAATATTATACATAAAATGCGCTTACTTTCGTCAAATAATTATATCAAATTATGAAGCTAATTGCAATACAACTCAACTTCACTCTCAATTCAGTTTAATAATACAAGTCGAGAATAGGGTAGATTATCTAACTCGCGTTATAATTGAAACCGCTTCAATTCGTATTCCACTAACAAACATTGATGAAACTTCTGTTGATCTTCGCTTGATAAATTCACGTGCAGTTTGGATTATTGATAATAAAGAACTCCGTTTGGCCGATGAAGTATTATGTTTTGGAACAAACATAAACGCTGAACGAATTATAACAAAATCATTTAATATTCGTATACCTTTAAGAAACATTAATTGGGAAAACTTTCCATTACCGTTGTTTATAAATCTAAACAGGGGTTGCAATTTTGCGTCACTTACAATAATGAAGAAATCATTTTATGAGGATAGCCGTCAATCCTTAGTAACTTATATCTAACAATATTTCAGAAAATGATACGTCGCGATATTTCCCCCGATAACCTTTCAACCCTTAGTGCAGCACATGCAGTTCGAGAAGATCAAAGCGTCATCGATGGCGAGTTAACAAAAAGACTACACGGTATTCATTTTCCTGATAATGACCAAACAACTAAAGAGTTAAACAGAATGAGAAAAACGCCAGTCAATTCTGGGACACTGAGTGATTCAGACTATGAAGAAGCTCCCAGGCCAACCGCACCGCCAACGTATACACAACCTCCTGGATATGTCGTTCCAATGGGAATAATTGGTGTTCCAAAATTTGGCACAGATGATGTACCAACATTTTTGGAAAAGTATGAATACGTTGCAATGGCTAATAAATGGGACAATGCTACAAGATTTCATCGTTTGTACCAGTCATTCGAAGGTACAGACTATATGAATTATTTTATGGGACTAATGCGCAACGGTATTATAACAAACTGGAAAAATGCAAAATCAGTGTTAATGAAACGACATACTGATGATGAAAATTTAATCAATGATCAGATTATTTTTAAAGAACTTCAAAAAGAAGACGAAGCTGTAGCTAGCATATCAACAGAAAAGAAGCATTATTATCAAAAATAAAACCACCACTAATAGAAAAGTATTTAGTAGGCTGGCTAATATACAAACTTAAAAAAGAAATCTATGATAGACTAATGGCTAGTAATCTTGGGATACAAGTAGAAACAGTGGATGAATTATGGCGAAAAGCCATTCCACTAGAGAAACTAGCAGAAAGTATTGAACTAAGAGACAAAATGTTTAAACCGAAGAAACTGCAAAAACGTGTAGAATTTAACGAAGAAATCGAAAACAAACGAGATGATACTGAAAGAGAAATAAAATACTTGGCTAATCAAGTAAGACGAATGAAATCTGCTTTAAATTCATATAAAGATGAAACAAATAGATGGCGCGATCAATCAAGACGACAATATAGACCCAATTACGCAATACGCCAAAATAATTACAATACTTGGCTAATCAAGTAAGACGAATGAAATCTGCTTTAAATTCATATAAAGATGAAACAAATAGATGGCGCGATCAATCAAGACGACAATATAGACCCAATTACGCAATACGCCAAAATAATTACAAAAACAATAATTACCCACAAAATAATTATAGAAACAATAATTACCCACAAAATAATTATAGAAACAATAATTATCCACAAAATAATTATCTACAGAATCGAACTGAACCAAAACAAATAGACAACAAAATGACTAATTCACATAAAAATGAGAGTGATGACAAACAACGTGAAACCGTTAAACAAAATAAATACAATGTCGTACGTAACACAGAAGGAGAACCTCAATGTTATAATTGTGGAAAATTTGGACATTTTCAACGTGATTGCAGAAGCCCACGAAGACCACCACGAAGACAACCATACAACAACCAGGGAAACTAGTGATGGGGAGTTCGGATAAACCAGCTGAACTCCCCAACTTTAACATAACCCTTCCATTAACACCAGACGATCTTATAGTGATAGAAATAAACTTAAACAACTTGCCATTGAAATGTATTGTAGACACAGGAAGTGTTGGATCGTTCATAAACTACAACATTGTACGACTCTTGGAGTTAACCACTATTGAATTACTAAAGCCGCTTACTATAAGACTTTTGAATAGTAGAATTTCATCGATTTATGAGTATGTGATAATTGAATTTACTGCTATTAATGATGACCACAGATTGTATAAACATAAACTCCTTGTGGTACAAAACATGACAATCGATGTTATTCTTGGGCTCGATTTTTGTAAACAAAACATTTCAAGTATAGTATTTGACGGCGACAAAACTGAAGTAATGATTCGAAATAAAATGCCTGAAAGTGACGAAATAATTGATAAAGAAATAAATATCAATACGGATGAATTAGTTACATTACTAGCAACAGATCCCGATATAGAATTATCAAAAACAACTAATTTCGAAATGTTGATACAAATGCTTTCACAGATCCCCGAGATAAAAACCAGAACTAATGTAATTAACGGGTGTTATAACGTTATGATCAATGAAACGCCTGTATATCCAACAATTAAACAAACAACTCTTGCTGAAATTTCATCAACCACTTTTGATTTCAGGTCTATAATTGGTACTGAAGACAAAATAGAAATTGAAGAACTATTGAAATTATTTAGATCAAATATAAAACTATTTGCATTTTCAAAATATGATTTAACTGTCGTTAAAGGATTTGAATATCACATTGAATTAACTGACACCAAACCAATAAGTAAGCCACCATATCGGACGTCTCTTAAAGAAAAAGAAATTATTAAGAAACAAGTTAATGAAATGCTCGAACATGGAATAATCAGACCATCATCAAGTGATTACGCTTCTCCTATAGTGTTAGTGAAGAAGAAATCTGGTGACCTCAGATTTTGTGTGGACTCGAGGGGCCTCAATGACGTCACAAAGAAAGACCGTTTTCCGCTCCCCCTAGTGTCCGATATGATACATTATTTACAAGGTTGTAAATTCATATCAACTCTTGATCTTTATTCCGGTTATTGGCAAATACCTCTGCGAGAAGAAGATAAACATTTGACTGCATTCGTTTGCAGCGAAGGATTATTTGAGTTCAATGTACTTTCCTTCGGACTTTGTGGAGCTCCAAGTGCATTCCAGCGCCTCATGAATAACGTCTTTAAAAACCTTCTATGGAAGTTTGTTCTCGTGTACCTTGATGACATTATCATCTACTCAAAAACCTTTGCAGAACACGTCGATCACATAAAAGCAGTATTTAAAAAACTCGAGGAATACACTTGAAAATTCAACCAACAAAGTGTTCATTCTTATCTAAACAGACAAAATTTCTGGTTACATGGTTAGCGAGACAGGGATCTCACCAGATCCAGATAAGATCGAAGCAGTAAAATCATTCCCAAGGCCAAAGACTCAACGAGACGTAACGTCGTTTTTAGGTCTAAGCGGATACTACAGATCAATGATACATTCATACGCAAAAATTGCGAAACCATTAACTTTATTATTAAAAAAAGATTCCGTCAAATCAAATAAACAAATTAAATGGGATGACGAGTGCGACAAAGCATTTACCGACTTAAAAGAAAAACTAATAGCGAATCCGATACTAGCCCATTTTATTCCCGATGGTAAACTCATACTATACACAGATGCCTCAGATTGGGCGATGGGCTGGATACTACATCAAGTTCAAGGTGATAAAGAACACGTTCTTGTTTACGGCAGTAAGACTTTCAATCCGACACAAGCCAAGTACTGCACCAGCGATAAAGAATGCTTAGGTCAACACTGTCGTCACTGATTTGATTCTGTGAAGAATTGACCTCTTAGCAAATAATATTCTTGTCTGGTGGTGAGTAACACAATAAATTACTTTTAAGCTCTGTAGTCACCTGCAAATCCTGCAATTGCATTGAGATTACAAGAATACGAGTTTAAAATCGAATATAAATCTGGAAAAACTCACACTAATGCCGATTGCATGTCTCGAATACCAACGATTACAAATACCGATCCTATGGATGACTCAATTGAAGAAATTCCAACTTATTGTGCAATATGGTGCAGCAATAATCTACAGTGTATAAATCGTACAGAATTATGTGAAGATTTTTTGGTCACTAAGAATTTTTTAATATGCAAAATTGAAGAATTAGGCCTAGAATGGAAAACAGATGTCTATACATCAGAGCAACACAACGATTTATTTGTCGAAGCAAATTGTAATGCACCACTATATGATCACCAGAATTATAATATAGAAACGATTGATATGGCGGCAGAACAACGAAAAGATAAATGGGCTAATGGACTCATAACAAATATCGAAAATGAAAGCTCGTCTGCTGACCACAATTATATACTTAATGAAGGAATACTATACAGGAAAACTTTTAATGATTCCGGAGGAATTAAAGAACTCTTATGTATACCTAGACATATGAGACAAGAAGTAATGCAAGAAACTCACGGCGGATTAACCGGCGGTCATATGGGATATTTTAAAACAGCTGGAAAAATACGAGATCGTTTTTACTGGCCTCGACGCGATAAAAGTTTACAAAAATTCATAAGGAGTTGCTCGTGTTGTCAGTTTCGAAAACTTGATCCGGGTAAACCAAAAGGATTACTTCAACCCATAGCAACTAACAAACCTATGGATCTTATTGGAATGGACATCATGGGACCACTACCAAGATCAAATGATCAAAAATACATTATTGTCTGTGTAGATTATGCTACTCGTTTCGCAATCACTGGTGCTATGCCAGACTCAACATCTAAAGAAGTAAGTGAATTCTTTATTAAGAAGATAGTATGTCGTTATGGTTGTCCATCTCGAGTGATTACTGACAGAGGAAAACAATTCGTATCTGCTGCTATGAAAGAAGTGTTAAGATTCTTTCAAACTGAACACAGCAGATGTAGCATATATCATCCACAATCAAATGGCTTAACGGAACGCGTAAATAGAACGCTATTGGATTCTATCTCGATGTATACAAGCACAAACCAAAAATCTTGGGCGAATGTATTGCCATTTATTGAATTTGCATATAATTCATCTAAAAGTTTAAGTACACAATACTCACCATTTTTTGCAATGCATGAATTCGAACCAACATTACCAATCGATATCAATTTAAATATCAGATTAACTTCAGATTATACAAACATCTCTGAATACATAGACGATGCACGATATCTTATAAGATCGAACATCAAACACTCTCAATTTGACCAGAAAACAAATTATGACAAAAAACATCAAGATTTTAAATTTAAAATTGGAGATAAAGTCGGGGTTTACAAGAAGATTAGAAAAAAGGGCGTTAACCA
>CAJPIZ010004006.1:0-10838 GCA_905368565.1 Medioppia subpectinata
TTTGACAGTAAATTAAAGACAAAATATTGTGTTTTCATTATACAAATCTATTTTTGTAGAAAGTATTTAAATTTTTACTTAAAATTTAATTTTAAAATAGTTTATCAAAAATTCTCGCATAATTTTTTGTTTCTCCTAATATATATCTAGATATCTAAAAATAATATATATAATGTTTAGCCAATTATATTAAATGGATTCAATTTAACTTGGTTTACACCTAGTAATTTAAACACCTACATCTGTATTTAAACTCTTTATTGAGTTTTATTTAAATGCATAATGTGTGCTTATTCTTGGTCTATGACAAATGTTATTATTAATTTTATATGAATTTTAGTCATTAGAAGTATTCTTAGCGATACTAAATAATGTTAAAAATCATTTATGACATTAAACTTAAATAATAATTAAAGTGTTAGAACTCATAAAATCGACCTAAAATTAATATTTTCATGATTTCCATATCAAGTGCTATAAAATATTATGAATGAATTTTAATATTAACATATAAATAGTTTCTAAGGCTAAAAATACGTCTAATGATTAAAACTCATATGAAAATATATCATACTTTAATTTTTTACATTTTTTACAGGGGTTCTTTATTTTTGTGGACAATATTATAAAAATAATACAATCAGTATGGAAATAATACCGATACAAATACTATCTAAACATCGTTTACAAGATTTACAACAATTAAAATCATATGCATTTCATAACATAATTTGTATTTTAATGAACGATAAAATTTATAAAATAACTAAAAAACATAAAATTAAAAAAACAAATTATAATAATTTCATCGACTATTACGCAAATGAATTTCAGTTAACTTATAATACAATTAATTTGAAAGAAATGAACATTTATTATAAAAATCATTTCATTGAGATGACAACCATAGGCTTCGGTACTTTCGGGAAAGTATTTAAAGTAAAGCATAGATTGGATGACATGATATATGCCGTAAAAAGAATACAATTTCAAAGTAAAAGTTAATGGTTAATTTCCATATAAATTATTTTTAACAAATTTTTTAATACATATTAAATTTTTATAGATTTCAATGAAGAAATGAAACAAAAAAAATTAAAAGAAGTAAAAAATTTAGCAAAATTAGACTCAGATTTTGTGGTGAAATATTACCACTCGTGGGCAGAAGGGAAACACCTGTACATACAAATGGAGTACTGCCCGAAAACACTCGGTTCTCTGCTCAAAGACAAACAACGAGTATTTAGACGACAAGTGGGGGAACCCTTGAATATATTTGAATATTTCATTTCATGCGAAATATTTCGGGAGCTCCTTCTATGTCTTCAATATCTCCACCAATTGATGCCTCCAATTATTCATCGCGATATAAAACCCGAAAATATATTAATTTTACATAACATAAAAAATAGCACATTTATTAAGCTTGGTGATTTTGGTTTGGCAACAGAACATGAGAAACCTTCTCAAAGCCATACCCGTGGGGTGGGAACTACGAAATACATGGCACCGGACGCAGCGCACCTCAAATACGACTGCAAAGTAGATATTTATAGTGCTGGGGTTATTGCAATGAAATTATTTGAAATAAACACCGAGTCACAAATGTAAGTGATATATATGCTGAAAGATGAGTTGAAATCTAAAATTTCTTTTATGTTAATTATAATTTTGTATTTTTAACTAATATTGATATAATTTTGTTGTTTCGTTAAATTTGATTTATGTAAAAATTAAATACTTTAGATTATATTTATATGCTTTAGGTAAGCAGATCCTAAAGGATTATGCAGATTACTCTTGCGTTAACTCCATTTTAGGGGGACTAGACGACTTTCTAATCCCCCCGAAACGACAAATAGCCCTAGCCCTTCCTTTCATTAGTTATGCCCTTTACATGATTCATACTTATAGATAGATTAGCAATGACAAATATAAAGGGCATAAGTAGTGACGAAAGGCAGGGCATGCGTTAAAACGCATGCGCCAACTTAACGCAAGAGTAATGCAAATTATATCTTGACAGTCGATCACTATATGTATAATTTATAGTGCGGATTTGTACGAAGGTTTGTACGAAAATAGTGTTATGCATCACTTAAGAATAGTGAAGTATACTGTAAGTGTATTAAAACACATACACGATGTTTTGAGTAAACATGATGTTAGTGCAAATCATGATAAGGATTAATTTCAAGGCACATGATTTATACCTGATATTGACTAAAATTCAAAACATGTGTTATTCACTATCCAGTGTTTGAGTTCATTGTTTGCTATATTTTATGTAAAAATAGTTTTGATATTATTTGTTATAAAAATGTTTTGATTTACAAAATAATAAGTAAATTAAATTAAATAAAGTTTGTGTGAAATAATAAACAAAATTCAGTGTATTTTGACTACAAATAATAGTGTTTTGTGTAAAACGATTGAATGCGAAAATAATGATGATTTTTCAATCAATCAAACAATTGATTACAATTTAGGTTAATTCAGTGATAAAATGCTAAACAATTGTCATATTATGACTTAATTTTGTGAATTAATTAACAAAAATCAGTGCATTTTGAATACAAATAATTGTGTTTTGTCTGAAGCGATTGAATGCGAAAATAATAATTGTTAAATTTAATCAAACTATTTAGAAATTATCTCATTTATTATTAAATGTTTTGCAATTATTTCATTGTAACTAAATTTTTATTGTGGAAATAACAATTAAAACCGGTATATGAAATAATCGCAATGAGTTTCTAAATATTTTTCTAGTGATGCATAACACTATTTTCGTATAAAATTCGTACAAATCCGCGCTTTGTGTATAAACATTATATACACTGTATTTTATATTTATATATTTTTTTAGAGATCCCGAAAAATACATAATAACATCGTTCTCGGATAAATTTAAATATGTATCTGATATAATTATGTTAATGGTTGAATATATAGCTTCCAAACGGCCTACCAGTGACCGGCTACTAATGGAACATAGCCAGTGGTCAATCGACAGATATATGATTACTGAAAATGATACTGAATTTAATGAAATACTAAATATACTAGAATCTCATACTAATAAATTATTCTACGAGTTATTATTGTGCAAATCTAAAATGGTTGATGAAAAACAAAATGATAACTTAAATGATAAGTCTACATTAACAAATGAATACGATCTCGTTGAAGCCACACATCTAAATATTGTGCACGATATTAAACTTATTAATAAGCTTATGGTAAATTTCTAAACATATTGATTTATATATAATTTAGATATAATTTATAATATTAAATGTTAATCGTAATACAGAGTTGGGCATATATAGCTAGAGTTTTAAATTAAGCGCTATTTGAATACCAGTAGAGATACGGACGTCAATCAAAGTTTGTTTTAATCACAAAAGTGTATAGTTTTTTTAGCACATGTTTTGATTTAATTAAAATGCCGTCTACAAAAACTGTGGACACAACCAAACAGAGTATCGATATCNTTAGCACATGTTTTGATTTAATTAAAATGCCGTCTACAAAAACTGTGGACACAACCAAACAGAGTATCGATATCATCGAGCTGTACATCGAGAATGCGCGATCGGCTGCGGTAACCTTGCGCAAATTAAAGGCAAGGTATGGGCAAAGTGTGACCTTAACTTTGACCACAATCACCCAGTCAGTTTTTGAGGGGAGGGCTTTTTTACCCGTAAATCCGTCGGTTCGTCGGTCCGTCGATAATTTATAATTAACTTAATTTATTAATATTATATATGAATTCGATGTAGAATTTAACGTTGAGTCTGAATTTGAAATTTAAAAATTTTTATCTCAAATATTTTTCGAGTTGTTCGACTTAGAAGATTCGACCGATGCACCGGTTTTTTGTCATTCGTTTACGGAATTTGATTGTGTGCGAGGGTGGTCACTTTGAGAACCTTATCCATTAATTCCACTAAAACTATCATTATTTTTAAATAAAACAAAATTTACTTGGACAAAATATCTCAACTCTAAGTATTTTTAAAAAATTAATTAAAACTCTAGCTCTTTATGCCCAACCCTGTAAATACAATTTAATGCATAATTAGAATGAATATATTTCGGGAATGGATACCCTAAATAATATATCCGAAAGCACTGAAATGGCCAACCATTCAAGCGATGTTATTAATTCATTAGTAGCAAAGTTTGGGCTAAATAAGCAAACGACCAATCCGTCTGTGATTCGGGAATTGACGAAACAGTTTATCCGCACTCTGGAAGCACTCAAACAAAAGGACGTGGAAAATACAAACCGACACACCAAAACTATATCTAACGTAATTGAATTGATTAAAGAGTTTAAGCAGGATATTGGCCGCTATGTTAACCCTGGAGATTATTTATCGGAACATAATTTACGTAAAATTATTGATTGCAAACGCGAGTATATTACTAGTGTATTTGATAGATTAGCCTCCGATTATCCAGGCCAGCTTGCCCAACAAAAAAACTGGGTAACATTATATTGTATAAATTACATTATTTTCAAGATTTGAATTTAGTATGTTGTCTGATTATTAATTGTTTAATAACATTCAATTAGTTTATAAACGAATTGGAAAGAGAAGAATATATGTTTAAAAGTAATAACAGTCAAGCGATACATGATTTAATCACAAAATATAATATCGTAATCAATAAATGCAAAGCACAATATGACCAGGTTTACTTTTACCATGATAAAACAAAAAAAACAAAATAATATAAATTTATTTACTATACAGAAAATGAACGAGTTATTCGAAGATGAAAACAAATTTTACCCAAACGAACGCCTGGAAACTCTAAGCGCTGACATATTGAGAATTTTGGCCGACGAGCTAACACAGGCCGATGTGGCCACTGAAGTGGTGCCAATCGAGTCCTACAGACAGTCGTTGGACACATACGTGAGGGACAGGTATCGCAACTATCGCGAGATTAACCGTCTGCGAGCCGACAACGACAGGACAGCGATGGATGTAGTGTCGCGTAATCTCACCTATCTCTATGAGCACGCGTTGAGCGACTGGATTCAATTAACGGACACTGTGGACAGGCGATTATATATGGACGAGAGTCGACTCCTACGGACGCGAATTGTGTCGGAGAATATGCCAATATATCGACATCGGCTGGATCTCATGGATTTGAACAATATGTTTGATCAAACCGAACGGGAGATGTTGGACGTGTTTGACGAAACTGTTATTCATCGACATGTAATGTTAAACCATCTGTTAGACCGAGTGATAGAATGGTATAACCGAGAAATGGAGCAGGAGTATGACAACCGTACGTATATACGGCCCGATCGTTTACACACAATTCACCAGAAACTTGTTGCGCGTGCTGTGGCAAAATTTAAACCTGATCGTGGTTATTTACCGATTGATACGTTAAAGAAAAAAATCCAAGATACACTAGGCTACAGCATAAATAAGATAAAGGATCAAAACTTTCGAAATACTCCAACTATTCCATCCATTGGCATTGATTTAGGCACTACAAACAGTAGTGTGGCTTATTATAGACTCAGTGACACAGGTCAATCTAGCAGAATTGTTGTCTGCATTAACAGCAACAGTAACAACAATAACGATGTGACCCCCAGTTGTGTTGAGTATAAAACCAACGGAGATGTAGTGGTGGGCGAAGAAGCGAGAAATAATTTGTTGGGTAACTTTCGTAACATTATTCATTCGGCTAAACGTATGATTGGCCGTTTGTTCAATGATTCAGAAGTCACCAGATATAGACAGTATTGGCCTTTCGATGTCGTCAATATTGATGGCAACGCCGGCGTTGAAGTTGATGTGAACGGAGAGTTGCGGCAACTGTTGGCCGAAGAGGTGTCGGCGGATGTGTTGCGCAAAATTAAAGAAGTAGCCGAGAAAGACATCGGGTGCCCGGTGATCGATGCGGTTATAACTGTGCCTGCTTACTTCACTGATGCACAGCGCGAAGCCACCCGAGGGGCAGGTATTATGGCCGGTTTGAACGTATTGTCTATTATTGATGAGCCCACGGCCGCCGCTCTAGCTTATAAACTTGACCGATTTGACCGCATGGGTACCAGGTTAGTTTTATTTGCATTTTAAAAATAACATACAAGCTATTTAATACATGCTCATAATAAAGTTAACTAATCATTTATTGTAATTCTTATTTTAATTATTAAACTTTAAATTAAAGTTATATTTATTATTAATTTAACAAAATGAACATAATTAAAGAACCGTGCTCATATACGACTTTGGCGGGGGTACATTTGATGTGGGTATATTGCGCTTTTCAATGGGTAAAGTAACGGTGCTGGCCGTCGGAGGCGATAACTCACTGGGCGGTGACGATATCGATCAGAATATTATCGATCACTGTTTGCGTGAGTTTTACGCTCAAACGGGAGTTATGTTGGACCGGAACAGCGTTGAGGGCGATCGGGCCTATCGGGTCCTTAAACACCGCTGCGAACGGGAGAAGTGGCGTCTGTCCGCAACGACTGCTGCCACTATAGCCGTGGACAACATCGCCGACGGTCATTATCTGAAGGTCGAGTTGACCAGAATCAAATTTGAAGAATTGAACAAGGAGCTCTTTGACCGTAGTATGGAGTGCGTAACTCAAACGTTGGAAAGTGTAAATAACGGCAAAGGTATGTCACCCGACGAGATCGACGATATAGTACTGGTCGGCGGCTCGACGTATATCCCGTACGTCCAGAATATGATCAAAGATTACTTCAATGGCCGTCAGCCGTCGCAGTCGGTGAACCCGATGCTGGCCGTGGCTCAGGGCGCGGCACTACAGGTCTCAAATTAAAAAAGTTTTATTTTTAATCTAACATAACATCGTTTTAACAAAGGCGGCAATTCTCAATGGAAACGCAGCTCATTTGGGACATTATAATAGATTATTAGAAGTTACACCATACACTATTGGCATAAAGGAGAAAGGTGACGTTATGAGGCCTATAATACCAGCCCACTCCCCCGTGGATGGCATTTCCCGTATTCGGATCTACAAAACTGTATGCGACAATCAAACCGAGATCGAGGTGGAGGTGTTTGAAGGCGAGGACCCGATAGCTACTAATAACACTTTTTTGGGCCGGTTTGTTGTGATTGGAATACCGCCAGATAATGCGGGCAAACAAAATGTACTACTTGAGTTTTGCGTTAACGATGATGGTAATTTGAAAGTTAAGGCCGTAGTTTTATCTCAAGGTACGGTCACGGAACACGAAGTACGCAAATACAAAGGCCGTTTGTCTATGGATGAAGTATTAAGGCGCCGATGGTTTTGATGGTGTTATTTTGTATATAAAGTTTTAATATTAATATCATTTACTTTATTTTTATCATTCACTAACTAGTGAAGTATTAGTCTTCATTATGGCGGATTTTGATCAAATTAGTTATCAAAACAGCGTATATCAATGCAGTACTGGCCCAAACAATGTATGAAACACAGTTTATCAATGCTATACGCCTTATACGCGAAATCACAAGATTGGCCATACCTCGGTCGTTTATGGCTATCAGCTCGTAATATTGAATTTATATTTTTAATTTGGACTAATCTACTATTTAAAACTAATTTCATCGAAATCCGCCGTAATGAAGACTTATACTTCACTCGTAAGTATTAAGTATCTATAATATTAAAAACCAAATGTAATATAACATTATATGATTTATAAATATCATTATTATAAATTATACTCATTGTCGTTTAATTATTTGCGAGTAAACTCTATGAAAGTCAGCAAAATATATTTGCAAACAAATTAAATTCATAGAAAATCAGCACAATTAATGGAAAGATCATAAGTAAGTAACTTCAATAAATAATTTTAATTAATTTGTAATCAAATAAATTTTAGTTCAATTATTAGAATAATTGTTAAGTTAATTAGTATTAGGTCTACGGCTGATGTTAATAAATGCTCTGTCACAATTAGCTTACCTTCTAAACAAGGATCACATAAACAAAACTAATAAATTAATATTATTATAACATTTAGATTTTAAAAAAATTATTTTCTTATTGAATTGTATTTAAAAACATTAAGTTGAATGGAATTTATTAAAGTAATTAAAAATATTTGTGTATTTTACATAATGCAAAATTAATTAGTTTGTTTTCTTAATTCAACTTGCTCATTTATCAAAACCAACTGAGCTTGATATTCATCTATCTCGTCATAAGAGGTTTCTTTTAATGAAATTAAATATCGTTCAAAACCAACCAATTGCATGACCAGATCTGATTTTTCTTCATTTTGCAACTGTAATCCTCTGACAGCCCGCTTTGTCCGTATATAATTAGTCGCCAGTTTAGCTTTAAGTACTTTCATTTGATCGCTTAAAAACGACACACGTTTTGGCACAGTTTCAATAATCTTTTTTTGTTGACTTAACTCTCTGCTAAGCAAATGTTTATTAAAGCGGTCGTCGGGTGGCGTATTGGTTGACATAGAGTCGGCCATTACTTGAAAACTATTGGCCATCAATTGTCGACGGAATTGCCCGATGGGTGCGCCTGTGATTAAATAATAAAAATTTAAACGTTTGTTGGTTTTGATTTAATACTATTTACCATGGTAAGTCGTATTTTTGCCATCATTAACCGCCAGTGCGCTAACATTATATCTGCCGGCGCCGCTATAGTCGGTAAAATATGCGTAATAATAGCCAGAGTTGTGATACAAGTTTAACGGGATGTCAGTCTGAGTACCGCCCGGTCTGTCCACTGTTGCCGTCACTATAGCGCCGACTATCGGGTCATTGCCTTTACACAGTTTGCAGGTAATTAACGGCGGGTAATTATCCTCCGGTTCGCGCACAAATACTTGCAATTCAATGGCTTGAGCGCCGATAGGGATGCACTCGACCATTACATTTACCACAACTGGTTCTGAGGTTTCTTTTATTAGTTTAATAATCCATAGACCAGATTGAGTCGATTCTAAGTATAATCTAAATGCTGTGAAATCTAAGGTTGTTACAGCATTTTCGTCACTTGTAGTACTATATACGACACCCGACGGAGCAATGATTTTTACAGTTAAATAGTCCATATTATCAGAGAGAACGTGGAAGTGGGTATTGAATTCGATGTCGGCCTCAATGGGCACTCGAGTCTCATATGTGTTGCCATTTATGACCACAACTTCATTGACAACAGTATGAGTGACCACTTCTGCCATTTCTTTACTGGTGATAACCTCTTCCATCGAGGTTTCCATTACTCGGGCCATCATTTCGCGTCTCTCGGGGTCCATACGGCTCGGTTTTTCTTCATATCTGGTTAAGTCCGGCTGTCTCTCGCGTTTAACGATTGCGCTACTCTTATTAGTTGCATTGCCCATAAGCCTTATATAATATTAAATTTTATTTGATTAGCAAATTTTATATGACTAACATAATCATAAGCTTAAACTAATTTCATTTTTATTTAAATTATTAAAATATTATTTTAATTTGTATAGAAACTATAATTCATCTTATTCTTATTTGTTAATATTTTTAAATAAAATATATTCCAAACATTTCTGTGTATCTTATGTCAATTGAATTATTGTCTACTAGATGGAAACACCTCTACATATATTAATTATTTTCAAATTGTACGCACATTGAAATTAATACATTTAACTAATATATTTAATTGTTCCTAATTGTTTAAACATAAGTATAAATACATAAATAACAAAATTTAATTTACCTGCCGTTATATTGTTATTCCTATTAATATTTGAAGCTAAATATATGTAACATATGTAACATTAGTAAATTGTTAGAATTATAAAAAATATTTTGAATTGTAATTTTTAGCAATAGCGCTAGTTATTATATTAGTTATTGTTTTGATATGGCAGACAAAAATTGCATTGGTTACTATGTTTATTCGATGTTATCTTAATGATTAATCATTTATTATACCTTATGTAACTTACCATAACCGTATTACTCTCCATCTACAGTTTAAGTATGTTACTATATTTACCTGCATTAATCACAATTACACAATATTAAATTAGTAAATGTTTTACATGTAGTCTCACAAACAGAATAACATTATAAGGAAATTTTTATGGGGATGGCATTAACATGGTTAATGATAACTCTATAGCAATTTAAATTCTATGGACAATGTTATGTCTAATACGATGTTGTGTGAAAATTATTTGTGTATTTTTGAAAAAACCAATTATTTTTAAATTTATGTTACAATTTTAAAGCATATATTTTAATGGATTTTGATAAAACAACTTATTCTTTAAAATATGTCATATAGTACACTATGTGCAATTCATCCCACCATTCACTCAACAGTATACAACTGAATGTTATGTAATAATTGCATAATATGAGTGGTCAGCCAAACAGTACGTCACTCAATTACACTATTGAATCATTTTTATTAATAACATTTTGAATCTTTGTTAGTGTAATTGAGTGACGTACTGTTTGGCTGACCACTCATATTATGCAATTATTACATAACATTCAGTTGTATACTGTTGAGTGAATGGTGGGATGAATTGCACATAGTGTACTGTAAATCTTCAAATATATATTATGTTGCAATCATTAAATAAGATTTTAGCATATATTAAATGTAGCATTATTAAATAAATATTTATTCGTAATGTTATAAATTAAGAATATAAATGCCAACAAAATATAAACAAAATTTATAATATTGATTTATTGACACAACTTTTTGATATTTTGAAATAAATTGATATTAAGCCGAGAGAGAGAGAGAGAGAGAGAGAGAGAGAGAGAGAGCCATTTATTTGTATTTGA
>CAJPIZ010004007.1:0-10837 GCA_905368565.1 Medioppia subpectinata
AAATAAGTTGTCATTAATTTCATAGGTTTTTTAGTTATAGAAAAGTGACATCAATTCGCCTTTTTATTGTCGCATAAAATTTGAAATATTTTTTTTATTACCAAATAATTCTCAATTTACTGAAAAATATACTAAATCTTATTGATGTGAGTATTAGTTATATTTTGTACAATATATTGATAAGTATATAACTTATTGTTTCCATATTAAGGCAAAACATTCTGTATCTTAACAAATGACTGTTGTTTTTAATTATTTTGAGAGATATATATAAAGTTATATATTTAAATATTAAATATGTTAACTCTAATTGGAAATTAAAATATGAATAAATCTTAAATTTAATTTATAATTTACAGTGTAATCACATTTTATTACTCGACTCAAACTCATTAACACCTCCTAACGAAAACATTAAATTTATACATGAATTCATTTATGAATTTTAAAATACATTTCTAAATAATGCTCATAACTGTAATAATAAAAACCTTTCTATTTATGAGAGCGAATATTAAAAATATACAGAATATTCTGTATATATTATAGAATGTATTTTACATTGCATGTAATTTTATACAAACAACTGATTGATAGACTTATTAATACAGAATATATGCTTACAATAATTGTCATAGAATATTAAAAATATACAGAATATTCTGTATATATTATAGAATGTATTTTACATTGCATGTAATTTTATACAAACAACTGATTGATAGACTTATTAATACAGAATATATGCTTACAATAATTGTCATTATATTTTAAAATGAGAAACTCTATTACTATATCATATGATAACACGAATTGTTAGACAAAGTGTTATGAGATTTCATTAGACGTCAAGAAACGCATTTCAGAGTCTTCTGAGAGTCTATTTTGTTGACTGTTTTTTCTTTTGCTAATAATGTAAAGACTGAATGTTGTAGTGATTATTGCCATCAATATTATGGGCACTAAAATGCTTAGAGAAGTATTTAACTTATTATTGACTAAATCAGAAGCAGCAGAAGGGAAGGGATGTCTTGTCGTTATCGAGAACTGTCTTCTTCTTCTCGTTTCTGTCGACCCTTTAATTATTGGCGTAATTGTCGTCTTTTGTACAAAGAGTGTGCCATTCATTGGCAGCGATAGGGATAGCGTCGGCACTGGTATTAAAACCTCGCGTTGTGTAGCGGTCTGTCTGTTAGAGTTTGTGTCAAAATTGTTTCTATCGTTTTGATTGTTAGGAACTGGTGTTACAGTCATTGCAACAGTCTTTTTGCTCACAGCGGTAGTGCTGGCGGTGACTCTCATTGCAATCGTTTCAATGGTCTGATTGCAACAATTCATTGCTTTTGTATCACTTCTCCAAATACTTGAATCACTAGTTATTGGTTTCGCAGCTGTTGTTACTTTCCATCCGCTCTCACTCGCCGTTCCTCTTGTTTTAGTATCAATTATGCGCTCAATAGCATCAACTGATTGCGATGAACGCATAGCACCCATAATATCACTATTACCATCACTACTACCATCCGTATTACCATCAATACTACCATCAATACTACCTTCAGTACTATTGCTCCCATCACTACCACTGCTAACATTTGCAACATTCAGATCGAGTCCACTCCTAGTCGTCACTTCCATAACTGACTTGAGTTCAGTATTTGACGGTTCACTCGATCCGGATTGTGATGCGAATGACAAGTCCGATGACAGGTCCGATGCCAGGGCTGATGACACCGGTAGTGACTGAATTGGCCGACTCGTGCTTTCACTCTCATTCACTAAATGTGATGTTTTAGTCGATAAATCATTATTTGTTAATTCAGTTGATGTCATATTAGTCTCTATTGTTGAATGGTTTGTAAACTCTGTTTTAATAGAGGGTTCAGTCGATTGCAAGTTTTGAAGTGTATTAGACTCTGGAGAAGTGATAGTAATGGTAGGACTGGTAGTAGTGGTCAGTTGTAACACTTCATGCATTATGTCAGTAGACGTGAATGCGTTGCCATTATCTATGATCTGAGGCACTGGTGTTTTGCTTTCATCAGCAAAACTGCCACTACTTGTGCTTTTATTTGATATCCCATTGATTTTAATCACAGACAGTGGAGTCATTGTAGATGTTTTTGAGACAGACTTCGAGTTTATTGTCGTTTGACTTTTTGCTAAAACAGTTTTCATATCAAAGAAAAATTAAAAATTTAACACAAAAAGAATATTACAATGAATTTCAAAAGAATGTAATATAAGTTTATATTAAAATCCTTTGCGAAGAGAATTAAATTAACTTAAATTAAAATTTATGTGAAATAAGGCATACGTGCGCACACCGGCAGTGGGGACAACCATTTCCCTTGGATACAGGTGTTAATCCTATTGCCGATTATTTGAAATCCTTTATTACAGATAAATTTGGCAATTCTTCCTCTGCTTCTCATTCGGACCTTTCCGTTCACAAGAGATCCTCTAATTTGAGGACATTTTACGCGTCCTTTCGTGTAAACAATACATTAGTTTTAATAAATCAAATAAAATATTCTTTAAAAATAGTTAAATGAATGAAAATGAAAGTAATGGTAAGGGAAGTGAGGAGGAGTTGGCAAAGAAGGTATTGAGTATCCAATTACTGAATTAATGTAATAAATAAAAAGAGAGTGAGAGTGAGAAGGAAGTGGATTATCATTTGAAGGGTACGGAAGCACAACAATAATCGTATTCACAGTAATTATTGATTATTAGCTTAAATGAGCAAAAAGTGGTGAATATATAGTATATATGGTATAATAATCTGGTTTTAAGCAACACTGACTAGAAATGGGTGTCAATTGTAATACAGTATTAGTTGTCGACTCGAATGAGTTGTCATCAGATTCTTGAATAGCGTCGAGAAAAGTCATGAAAAAGAGAGTTAAACAGAAAGTAGACAATACGAGCGATACGTGTGGTCTCATTGCGAGTTGTATTTTATCACAATTTAAGTTGTCATCACTAAAAACTAAATCTGCTTTTTATGTGTTATTCAAACTGTTTTTTGTGTGAACGCAACAAAACATAAGATGTGAAGCAAAAAAGTTTACACAAAATACAAAAAGCACAGTATATTGAATGATATATTGAATGAATATTTTTGAACTCCGATTCGCAGTCCTATTCCTATGCTATGATTTTGCGATCGAATTAACGCTAAACTATAGGGAAGCGGATGTCCTGCTCTCCAATCGTATCGATTATTATATGTTTTCCATTTCACTCACTATTAACTCGGAATCCAAAATGCATTTTCACACTAACTGTAAAGAGTTGGTCACTATTTGTGCCAATGTTTAGTACTTTCACCACAATCACTATCACAACTCATGATTAGCACTGTTTGTATGTTTTTGTCAAACTAATCAACTAAAACGTCAGCAATGGCTCACCCGAGGCTCAGTTTACAATGAGTTTAAACATTGTAACCCTTTTACCACACACTTTGCCCAATTCTTACCATGAGCTCAAGTAAATTGCATATATTTAGTTAGAACCCAAATTAATAAATTTAATATACTGTATGTACTCTATACAAATATACTTTGTATTCATATCTATATATGTTATGGTTTTAAATACAACAAACAAATACGGAATAAATAAATGTCAAATTAAATTATTTTAAACAAGTTGTTATATTCCAATTTTGTTTAATTACATGGTAATTTGCAAATATATGTGAATTACATTTGCATAACCAAAAAAAATTCACCAAAAATTGATCTAAAAATATAGTGTTTTGTAAATCGATTTGCAATAAAATGAAATAATGTGGTAAATGGTGGCCCCACTCACTAATTGTGGATAAGTTATCATTCATCAATTTCATTACTGCATCGTTTAATATCTAGAATAAGCACAAAGGGTTGGACTAGTGTTTGCCCAACACTAGCAGATAGTGGTTATCAAACATGTGATATTCAGATGGAAAATATGTGTTTCGCTATAAGATTCCATTTCACTCACTATTAACTCGGAATCCAAAATGCATTTTCACACTAACTGTAAAGAGTTGGTCACTATTTGTGCCAATGTTTAGTACTTTCACCACAATCACTATCACAACTCATGATTAGCATTGTTTGTATGTTTTTGTCAAACTAATCAACTAAAACGTCAGCAATGGCTCACCCGAGGCTCAGTTTACCCTTTTACCACACACTTCGCCCAATTCTTACCATGAGCTCAAGTAAATTGCATATATTTAGTTAGAACCCAAATTAATAAATTTAATATATGTACTCTATACAAATATACTTTGTATTCATATCTATATATGTTATGGTTTTAAATACAACAAACAAATACGGAATAAATAAATGTCAAATTAAATTATTTTAAACAAGTTGTTTTATTCCAATTTTGTTTAATTACATGGTAATTTGCAAATATATGTGAATTACATTTGCATAACCAAAAAAAATCCATCAAAAATTGATCTAAAAATATAGTGTTTTGCAAATCGATTTGCAATATTATAAAATAAAATAATGTGGTAAATGGTGGCCCCACTCACTAATTGTGGATAAGTTATCATTCATCAGTTTCATTACTGCATCGTTTAATATCTAGAATAAGCACAAAGGGTTGGACTAGTGTTTGCCCAACACTAGCAGATAGTGGTTATCAAACATGTGATATTCAGATGGAAAATATGTGTTTCGCTATAAGTTTGGACAAAATGAGACAAAATAATGTAGAATATGAAGCGATAGTGAGAGATAGGGATGGAGTAGAAGAGTGTTGTTGAAGAAGTGGTTGTATGGTATGGTATGGAAGTATTCATTTGGTTGATGTAATGTTAGGGAGTGGGCTAATGGCCTAATGCCTCAAAGGGTCACCTAATATCCTAATATCACAATAATAGAGACCAAACTGACGGCTCTATTACCCACACATCTAATGTATATATATTTTATAGAAGTCATGTATTAAACTCGTTGTCTGATATACTGAATGCTGAGGTACTGTTCGTGTAATACTGTATATACTGTTTGCTCGTAAAAACTATACAGAATTACATGAGAGCGACATTATATAAATTGCAGTGCAGTTTGCTTTTATAAGTTAATATCTCATCAAAAATAGCGTAACTTAAAGCCTATATTATACTAAAATTACTTTGAATTTCTTTTTTACTTCTTCGAAAATGACTGCAAATTTTGGAAAATAATAATAAATAAAGAATTCAATTCTCTATTTGCAGAGAGAGAGAGAGAGAGAGAGAGAGAGAGAGATTATGGGTAGTGATTTAGGATTATAATTAACTTTAAATTTGTAAATTTATGCACATTTAGGAAAATATATTGTGTCCATCCGTAGAGTATTAGCTAATAATCGCCACATAAATGTAAATTTAGGCATAAATTTATTTTTGTGTATTTTATTCATTAATTATTTGTCGAATAAAATTCAGGTCTTTGTATCGATTTTTATAACTAATAACAGTATATATTGTGTAGAATAAGAGAGACTGAGTGAGAGTGTGAGAGGAATGTGTTGTGTTTTGTTGGGTTTAGTTGTCTTTTGGTTTATGGCTGAAGGCATGTGTGAACATCTCATCTCATTCTTGGAGACCTTAAAGTTAAAGCCTTTTCTAAATATATTCTAAAATATAAAAAGAGAGAACTTTTCGTACAAAACGATCAAACATTACATTTAAAGCAATTTATAACGAAAAAGGGTTGGTGTGAAGCCTGTGGCGGACGACTATTATGTAATGTTTTGAATAATAAATTTTGTTTTATGGAAATTAAATTTCAAAAGTTCCCAAAAACGGCTTTAATTTGATCATTAGGTTTAGTGTTGAAAATGATAGGTAGATGTGCTTAACTAACCCCTAACCCATTCCCTGAATAATTGAATGATGGGTTTGTTTTAAGCGCCGCCACTAAAAATCGATATTGACTTCAAATACTTTGCTAACCATTGTATTTATTGTTTTGCTTCACATATACCCGGCCTGTGAATGCTTACTGTGTTTGGGTATTATGTCAGAGGTATAGCACGTTTAGATACACACATTCTCTCACACTCTCACTCAGTCTCTCTTATTCTACACAATATATACTGTTATTAGTTATAAAAAGCGTATAAAAAATGAATCGAAAGAGTGATAATAAATTTGCTGCCAAAAAGTTAATACATGGATAAGTTATACACACACTATAACTATATACAGATATGAACCAAACAGTCATTTAGAGTACCCGATAGTCGAGCGTAAAGAAAAAGTTCAATTTCATTCAAAATATATTTCTCGCAATTTTGTCTACAGTATTATAATTCGGGTGTTTTAGGGCTTAGAGTTAGAGTCTCTCAATTCAGTCTCGATTCACTCAAATCACATATATTTTAAACCAGAAAAAAGAAATGCATTAGTGTTTCCGATCACGAAATACTTTATGGCATCAAAACCATGAAAATTATGCCATAATATAACAGCATTGTTGGTATACCTGCTCTGTATTGGCTTTGCCTTCCGATCACAGCTACCGTCATATGGAATGAGATGTTAACCTGTTTTCCCTTTCTCTCACTCACACACACTTTCGGTGTCCTTAGTGTTCAGCTCACGCTTCGATACAACAGTCCAACAGTCACTACAATCCGGTCAACTCATAGCCAATATACACAATACTGTTATATAATTTGGACGACAGTCACAACGAGTCGAGAGTCGAGTACAATATAAACAATATAGATATGGATTAACTCTCAATTCCTTATAGTATTTTCACTTCAATATTGAACTTTAAAGAGAATAAGCAATGAGTGAATGAAACGGAAAATAAGATAAATAATTGAAAAAAGAGACAAATTCTAAAAATACAAGAAAACAATGCCATTGAATCGGAAAGAAACGGATAAGAAAACAGAATATTCTGTGAACTCAAATGCATTAATATTGTAAAGAAAATGTAAAATATTTTGATATTTGGAACAGAGTTTTGATAGTATTGTGATAGCAATAAATAGGTGGCTAAACATAATTGAATTTAATTTCCATAATGTTTAATATGGTAAATGGTATGGTATTGAATGGTATTGAATAGCATTGTTTCGAAATGCAGGCATTAGTTGTGAACTCCGCCCGAACAGAAGCACAGCTCCACTCGTGAACGCAGACTCGGGTGTGATGTTGGGAACGACCACCACATTTGTGTTGCCTTTACCATCAACTTTGCTCTCTATGTTTGCTGTGATGTGTTTGCTATCAATGAGAAGCACACGAGTCTGAAAAGAGAGTGTCTTTTGATCGTATCATCTCTTATGTATAGAGTATTGCTTTAGAATATGTTTCACTCAAATCACATTATATTTTCGTTAGACCTTTGCTTTAGACAACAAAAACTTGCTAAACAAATGACAACATTTTTACTGTAAATGTATGATATAAGTCGGCTAACAATTACTATTACTTCCTTCAGTTGTGTTGAAACGTTTTAATTGTGATGTTTTTCAGTGAAGTTTTAATAAATGTTTATAAAAGAAATGTTCGCATAAGTAATATATTTAACATTACATTTACAGTATATGTAATATAAATTCATATTTAGACCAATTGTATGGTATGTTAGTGTTTGTGTTATTCTCCAAAAGTCTATACCTTAATGATTGTGTGAATAAATTAAATTCATAATTTACTAATCAAATAAAACTCTTTTATTTAATCGCCAAAAAACAACGCCAATTATATATCAATGTTTGCCTTTTATAAGTCTTCAACAGCGCTCTCAAAGAGACCCGTCTTATATTTAGGAGAACTTATATTAAATACCTTTAATGCTATTAACGCACAAAAGCTCATTGTTTTTGTTTCAACAGAATTGTGATTAGCGTTTGATTGAATAAAAACTGCATTTTTATTAGTTTACCTGTTTTTGACAATCATCTAAACTGTTTAGGATTTTTTAGGTGTTTAATTAATAAATAAATAAAAAGCGCATATATTATGTCTGGCCGTCAGCTTCCATGGCTTTTAGCGTTTGTTTGGACGGTTTGTTTGCTTTCACTGTTGGCCATCATCTGCAGCGCCAATACTAAAAATGAGAAACTATATATCGCCGGCTTCTTCCCCACCAGTCCTGACATAATCGAGGGCTCAATCGGCAGAGGAGTCTTACCGGCAGTTCGCTTGGCTTTAGCGCACATCAACTCCAGTCCGACTATGAATCGCGGATATAATCTCGACATCATTTGGAACAATACAAAGGTATGGTCTCATCATTAGCTCTACCATCCTATCAGTCCTATCAGTGCTCCTGTCATTGCTTTACATTACACACCATATATTCACTAATATTTTGCTAAACAAATCAATAATTTATTATAACATATATTGAAGAACAATGATTTAATTGTCTCATAAAGTATTAAATTTAATTATATTTTATAATAGAAAATATTTTATGGCAACCAATTAGAGGCTAATAATAGAGTTTATTAAAAGACAATTATCTTTACTTTGATGTAAGCGTACATTAAATGCATTCTTTATTAAAAAAACAAAAAATGGGATTATTTTCATATAAATATATGCCAGACGTATAAAACCAAACAAATCCGATAAAACACACGATTCTGACTCTATTTGGTATTATTTATTCTGTTTATAATAAGTTAGTTATATTTCGTTATATTATAATTTATTATATTTTATCACATTTAGATAAATGTAAATAAAAATATAATGCCATAAATGAATATAAAGAAAGTGAAAATATGTCTGGAATTCAAAATATATCAGAATTGTTGAAAAATTCTGATTATAGTGTGAGCCATAAGAGTACACATAAATAAATCCTCAAATGATTGAGCCATAGATTTATTGTGGTTGACATCAGAATAGTATTCAATTTCTGTAAAATTTAAACACGTTTTCTAACTTTAAGTTTAAATGAAATGTTTTATATGAAAATTTCAAATAATTTTCTGAACAAAACAGCTATACATTAATGTAGATCCAATCGGTAGCCAAACAATTATATTTTATTATTATTAAATCTATTTCTAATTATTGAATCTATGAATAGATTATGTGTTATCTTTATTTCATTAGGTAGTAAATATAAACACTATTAATGGACAGCACTTTGCATAAAAATATTAACTTATAAAATGCTAAATTTATTCTTCATGTACTCAAAGCTGTCGATTATTACTGTAGTTTACGTATAATGTATGTTATATTAAGAGTATATTGACTTGAATTTAATTAAATCATTAAATTTATAAACTTAAGACTACAAACAGTACGAAAATTATATATAAAAACAGCAAAGAGTTTAGTGAATACAAATTTGCTTCAATTATACGATTACACGAAAATTGCAAATATTGTCTCTTATAACACAAGTCTTCAATTTTTGTAATTTAATTTGTGCCCAATTATTGAATAAAGAAAACGTACAAATAATTCACAAAATCTGCAGTCATTCGTGATGTAAAAAATGCTCATTTTCTTGCATTCTTAGAAAATACAATTGATTTTAAATGAGTATTCATTTCAATGCGCTTTTTGTGAATTTCCTAAAATAAGTGAATGAAGAAATTTAATTGATTAACAAATATAGGATAGAATTTCCAATTTTTTGCATTTTGTGTTTGCTTTTAATATATTTTTGCATTAAAACTAAAAGAATAGGTTTTTGAAATTTCATAGGTAATTGTTCATGTTGCTGTAAATGCTAAATATATTTGAATTATAAATGAGTTAATTTAAATACCAAATCTTTAAAGTAATGTTGTTATATGATCTAAAATTGTATTTTACACAAGTTATTATAATAAATTTTAAAAACTATAATCTCTCAACACATAAATCTTGTGCCGTAACATAAAATATCTTTATGTTCTCAACATTACAATGTATTTGTTTATTGATTTCTTAAAATATAGTCAAATCAATTACAGATACATTTTCGTTATCTGTTTTAAAACTATTTTAGAGTAGAATAAAATGTCTGCAAAAAAGCATTACTTCTTTAAATCCAATGCGATATTAATATAAAAAGCTATTTTCGATACGAAATATCAAATATATGCCGTTTTCTATGATATTCTTGCAAATTATTAAAATAATTTTGAGATAAAAATATGAATAATTAAAATAACTGTTAGAATGACTGTTAAAGCTTATTATCAAACTCGAGGTTTCAAAATAATAATTATATAAATTTAAATAAATTAATCAAATATTCAAATGAGAGGAATATTTAACAAGAATAATATCGATTCAATTGATGTGTACATTAATATGCGGTATAATTGAGTTTTAAAACAGTGAAAAGTTGTGTAAAAATAGTTATCTATTGAAGAACTCAATTACAATCAATCAAATGAAACAAAATTCTCAGATGATTACGATTTTTGTCAAACAATTGCTACAAATGAAAGTTATATAAAATGATAACAACACTATAATAATAATAGTAAAGTCATAGTATTATCAAAATGATGGGTCGCATAGTAGTCGTTAACTCACATACAATATACCTGTGTATAGTAATCACATATAATGAGTTATAGTCTGTTTGTTAGATATAATTAATTATTATATATTGTATATAAAGAAAGCCATCAATTTATACGTGAAATTCTTTTATGTTTCTTAATTCAGTATCGATTCTGTGAAACCAATCACTAATTGAAAGACACAATTCGTTCGCCAAACAGATAATTATTAGGCAATTAATATTTTGATAACATTTTGTGTGTTTGAATTAACTCGAAAACTAATAAACGTATTACTAATAAAATTATACAATTATATAAATTGATTGACAAATATTTGTGCGCTATATTTGCT
>CAJPIZ010004008.1:0-10836 GCA_905368565.1 Medioppia subpectinata
CGTCTGATCTTTGGTCTGCGCCGTTGGGCACCAGAACTGCCACTTTGTCCGCCACTGTAATAGACAGTCTCGTCTTCTTCTTCGGCTACATTTCCCATGTCTTCCATATATTTGGGTATTTGTCTGATCGGTGGTCCCCGATGTCGGCCACTGCCACCCAATCCCCTCCTTATGGGGCCCTCGTGTTTGTCATCGATGTCGTCGTCGTAAATATTTTCATCGTCATAACTTTGGATGACATTTATAAATAATAATAACAGTTGATTGATCAGGATTAGTTTTAAATTCATTGATGATATACACTGGTCATGTAAATATTATTTTAAACTAACAGATCTATATAATACATGTAAGACATTTGTAAATACTTATTGTTATGGTTTTTATTAACACATTTAGTTTTAATGAATTTTTTTCTCAACAAATATGTTTATACAAAATATATTAAATTTTATGGGGATTACAAAATATTACGTTAAATATTACGATTATTTAACATTAAATCCCAATTTATTACTTTAGAAACAGAATAACCAGAAACAAATAATAAAAAGTATCATTTATAACAATATTTATTTCTTTTTATTTAAATATCCATTTATTTAGACACCCAAAGAAGCAAGAGCTGGGTTTGCATAATTCAGTATATCTTCCGGTTTACCATCATTTTTATCAGACTTTTCCTCTTTTTTACTGTATTGTCTCACTTCAAACTTTCCGCCTTCCGTTTCATCCTCTTTATCCGACTCCCGACCCCCACGTCTACGGCCACCACCAGATTGTCCGCTCCCTCGACCACCATCTCGTCTCACTTCCTCACCCTCTGGCTGATGATCTTCTTGTGGTAACCTTTCCTCTCGAGTTCGTGGGACACGTTTTCGTCTATCAGGTCTTCCCTCTTCATCGCCACCAAAATCACCACCTCTTCTGTGCCTCTCCTCTCGACCTCTCCTACGGCCGCCTTCGCTGGGCTCCGGCCTCTCTTCCACTTCATTGTCCTCATCGCTCATCTCATACCCCATGCGATGGCCTCGAGGTCTGTGATGGTTGTGAAGACCGCCGTAATTGGCCGCCCGATACCCATCCCTATATCCCGCCGTATAGGCGAAACGCAATCCGTGCCTAAATCCGCCCCAATAGCCGCCTCCCGGGCGGTGCCCTTCGTTGAGCGCATTGCCTCCCAGTTTGGCCAATACGTGACCCGGTTGTGGCTTACGTCTGCCACCTTCAATCACCATGATCATTATGACAAACAGACAAATTATGGTCAATTGTTTTATCATTTTGATTTGCTTTCACTATTTATTTATGTTGTTATACAAATAATAGTGAATATGAAAACATAATTAATAATTACATGTAATTAATTGCAAATCAATGTGTTATTAATTAATGACATCACAGCGTATTCGTATAAATATAACACTAAAATTAATTGAAACCAACAAAAAATACAACAGAAAAATCATAAAAATTCATTATTTTTAATTTATTTAAACACAAAAAATCTACAAGATTAATACTAATGAAAATTGTTAAAAACAAATGTTTTATAAACAATTATTTATAACAAAATGATCAATATATTTTTGCTCGACGTCTCCTACTGGCAGGCTTTGAGCCATACTTATAATGACTTCTATCAACATATTTATCCTTGCTCATTATACCCAACTCCTGTAGATAATTTCGCGCATTTTTTTCAGCTTCGTAAACAATCTCAGACGGATTCAATGGGTCACTGAAGCGGGCGTCACCTTTTCTATCAAGGTCCTCGCGGGACAGCTTAGAATAATTCATGATATTTCCCTCTTCTGCACCGCTTTCATCATCGCTGTGATGAGAGTCGTGTCGAAAAGCCTTCTCATAGCCCCGTCTTCTCTGGCTTCCCGAATGGTGTTGACGTCTGGCCCGATGTCTGTGTCCATATTCCTCCTCTTCGTCGCCTGTGTCGGCCCTCTCATAGCCCCGCCTCCTGTGGTCGCCATAAATATGTGACGATTGGTGTCGACGTCTGGCCTGATGTCTGTGTCCATAATCCTCTTCTTCGTCGCCTGTGTCGGCCCTCTCGTACGCCCGCCTCCTGTGGCCGCCATAGATATGTGACGACTGGTGTCGATGTCTTGGTTGATATCCGCCTCCATAGCCCCCCTCATCCATGTCGTAACGGTGCCGACTCATACCGGAGCCATACCCTCCATGGCCTTCATTGCCGTAATGACCTCCTCTGCTATAACCCCCGTTGCCGTACAATTCCTCGTAGTCATAGCCGCCGTACTGTCCGTTTGAGCCCACAATTTGGCAAAAAATATATGCCGTTATTTGCAGTAATGCTAATATTTTTAACGACATTTTGATTGATGTATTAATTCATTTAAAATGGTGTGAAATTATATAACAATCTGTTTAGAGAAATCCATATTTATTAAAACACTTTTTAATAAAGTAATTTTTGTTATTTTTAATATAAATTAAAACAAGTATTTTTCAATTATTTATCCACAAAAAACAATTTATTTAATGTTTAAAAAACATAAATTAAATTATTTTTTAATTTTAATTAAAACAAACCACTATAAATTAATAAATTTACAGAAATTAACCTTATCTAAATATAATAATATAATATTTAAATTAATTCAATATTATAATTAACTTATACAACCAGACGCATTTAATTAAACAAATCCCTTAGGTCATATATTTCATGATTTTTAGTATCTTCATCGGTCTTATTTTTATCCAGGCCCAACAAATGTTCCAACCTCTTTTCAGCAGTTTTCAAGCCGTGATACGTCCTAATTGTGTTTTGTTTAGCACTTTCAATGGGATTAAAGTCACGCCACGATTGCTTTAACGCCGCGCCGCCACTTATGGCCGCCACAGACATCGCTCGGGTCTTATCCGCGGCCTCATCGCCAACACTGACGGCAATCACTCCGCCGTCATCTAAACTCGAGAACGATCTGATCTCTGGCTCGCGTGGGCTCTCGTAATGACCCCCTCCGTACCCGTGCCTGTCGTGGGCACTGACATCTCCGGACCCGTATATGTGATGATTACGGGGCACTCTGTGGACTCGTCTATGCGGACCGTATCTGTCATATCCGTGTCTGTAATGATCACTATCTAATCGGTGGCCGTGGCTGTGATGATCATTGTTCACACCGTATCCATTGTATCCGTATCTGTGATAATCATTGGGCTGCCCGTACCCGTACATGTGATGATCATTGGCCAGTCCATAGCGCCCGTAGTGTGGTCTGTAGTGGTCGTATCCTAAGTCATAGTCGTAATGGCCGTAGTTGTCATGATATCCAATATATCGTCAATACGTCAATTCAATGCAATAAATCAATAAAAATATTTTAATTTTCATTGTCTTATAAATATATTGATTT
Organism: Medioppia subpectinata; assembly: GCA_905368565.1. Lineage (NCBI taxonomy): Eukaryota > Metazoa > Arthropoda > Arachnida > Sarcoptiformes > Oppiidae > Medioppia > Medioppia subpectinata. The sequence goes on from CAJPIZ010004008.1 coordinate 3,402, forward strand.
GTAAATTAATATTTACAATTTATAATATAAATTGTTATAAAGCTAATAAAACTCACAATAATATATAAGATATGTTTTTAAATTAATTATTTATATAGTTATACCAAATATCTTCAATGAAGTGTTATTGTCTTTAAGTTAAATTTTATTGATTAAGTTATTTTACTGTTATACAATTAATAAATTAAACAATAATCACAAATAAAGCAAAATGGTATAACACTTAAATTTAAACAAAAACAAACATAATAACAATAACTACATTGGATCAAGTTTGCAGATTACAACATTAATAATCATAATCACCATATAAATTAGCAGAAAATGATTTGGGTCGTCTTTGCTTGACGGGCGCCGTCTCGCGTTCAATGGGAATGCCGGACACGGGCTCACCGGTTGGTTGGGGCGATTGCGACCCTTTATTGCCTGTCACACTCTCATACCAGGCCTTGAGTTTCTCGTAATAATCCATCAAAAATTGTTTGGTGTCGTCGTAGGGATGAAAGTCTCGCCGCATTCGTTGAGCGGCGCCAATACCCCCCACCGCTAACATTGTTATCAACTTTGACTGCTCGGCCGACTCGTCCATTGCGCTCACACTCTCACTGCCGCCGTCGAGACTACTCCGCTCACGGGGAGGGGCCCTGAGATGGCCCGGGTTGGCTCCGGCGGCATAATTACTGATCCCTAATCCATATCCCTGTCCACCACTGCTTCCTCCGTAGTCTTGGTAGTCATGTGACGGATAAGGGTTATGATGATAGTTGTGGTGTCCGTAATCGTGTCGGCCATAGTATGGACTATAGTATGGGTAACCATACGAACCACTGATACTAACTATGAATATAACTAAACATATTAGCATTTTTATTCAATTATAAGTTTTGTTATGTTTTATTCAAATTTTTATTTTACTGTAATATAAATTCAAATATGTTTTGCGTTTACCATCATATTTTTGCCACATAAATTACATAAATTATTTAACTTTATTTAATTAATAGATAGATTAATTTTATATTCATGATTTAAAATGAACATGGTGAAATCGTATAATTATAACTAATATTTATTTTAAACAAAATTCTTAAAAATACAGATTCACTAAATTAATGTTTAAAAGTAAAATTAAAATAACATAAACATTAAAAATGGCTTTAATAGTAACCGGTATCGACAACATCTTGATCATCTCCAAACACATTTTTCACTTGTGCGCTATAATCGTGAAATTGGTGTTTAGGTTGAATCCAAGTGCTCAGCTGTTGCCGCGTACCGGTTATGCCATCATTAAGCTTATCTCCAAACTTTCCGGCCACCCCTCGGGCCGACTCATACGCTCGGGACCCGTACTCTCTCACATCTTTCAAGGGTCGGGTCCAATAGGCGCTACCACTCTCTCCCTGACCGCCTCTACTACTACCTCCTCGTCCGGGGCTTTGCTGCGGACGCAACGAATCGACCCCTGTCTTCACTTTGGTCGCCAACTGATCCGTATATGTCTTCATATTTTTATACGATTCTTTCGCGAGTCTCTGCGCCTCATCCAAAGGGTGCAACTTCTTTATGCCATCCAATCGGGTGTCCGACTTAACCCTGTCGTCCACTTGGCTGTTGTACAAGTCTTTGCCCGCTTGGCCCGCAATTTTCATATCCTGTTTCAATTTGTCCACTTTTTTGTCAATCTTGTCCTTGAGTTCGCTTTTACCACCATTACTAGCGTCGGCCATATCATCCGAATTCAGGGCCGCGTAATTCAAAATGGGTTTCCTCCGCGGCCTCTCTGGCTCTCCGGCCGACGGTTCCGATTCGGGCGGCGAATCTTTTCGCGGGCCATACCGTCCGCCGCGTGTCATCCAAAAGTCTTTGTTACTAATGTCTCCCTCGACGGGAGACCGTCTTTGATGAAATATGGGGCCGTACGCCTCCTCATCACTGGCACCCGTATTGTAGCCACTCCTCCCTCCGTACTCCTCTCGGCCGCCATACCCTTCACCGCCATAACCTCCACCGCCATAACCCCCGCCGCCATATCCGTAGCCATCGTTATATTGTGAATGCGAGCGTTCAATGAGACAAATGAACAATATTAATATATTGTTTAATAATATTAATTTAGCTTTCATATTGTTAATTAGAATGGTGATCACGGTTGATTTTATAAAAGAAAGTAGATGTAAATTGTTTATATCAACAATTAAATGGCATACAAACTAAAAACAAATAAATTCAGAGCATGTTGAGTTAATTTATGATTGAATATGCAATAATAACATTGGCTTCAAATATGTTTTTAATAAGCCATTACTTAAATATATTAATTAACTTTTTGCTAAGTTATATACTGTACGTGAATAATTATATAATTATGTGATTTACTTCAATTATACATTTTACATCAATTTTAAATATTAAATTTTATTGTAATTCAATCATTTTTTACCGTGATGTTTTTTACATGCCTTTAGGATTATTGTTAAAATAAAACAAAACAATTTTAGTATATAGCATTTTACAAAATTTAAATTAAAATGCAATTAAAACTGTTAAATAAAGTTTACTTAAAATAATGTATAAATAGATTTCTTGATTAATACAAAAATAATAAATAATAAAACTCAATCACATGTTGCATGATTAATTTTGAAAATGTCCTTTTTATCTTTACCTTATAAGAGAGATTGTTATTATATTTCAAATGATTGATTAAGGTGCAGGATTGCAATTTCTAAGCTGCAATTCCAAACTTTCAAGTGCATTAGTTATCAATAATTTCACAATATCAGCATTTTATTTTTTATATAAATACTACAAATATTTATATATTTCTTATAATTAATTATTAACATAGTTTTGTTATTGTAATAAATTAATTAAATAATAAATAATGTTAGATCTAAAAACTAGTTTTATTGTAATAGTTGTGCAAATCTTATGCTTTGAATATTGTTTGTCGCAATTTATAGTCAGACCGCCTATAAGTCCCTTAGCATCAAATGAGACACCAATTCCGGCCAACTATTCAATTAAATATTATTCACAACTAATCGATCACTTTAATTATATTAATAACAATCAATTCAGGCAACGGTATGTCATATCAACCGACCACTGGTGCGACGGGTGTCCCATATTTTTTTACGCCGGCAATGAGGGCGATATATTACTATTGGCCAGAATACATGGCTTTCTATGGGAAAGTGCCAAACAATTCCGGGCAATGGTTGTATTTCTGGAGCACAGATACTATGGAGAGTCTGTGCCATTTGGGAAGGTTGATAAAAATTTAACCAAAATCGGTTATCTATCAGTTGATCAGGTATTTATTATTATTATTTTACACGTATGCAATTTTTACGTACCGTAATTATATGTGCCGTAAAAAAGACATTATTTTATTTTAAAAATTAGGATTTAATAACAGTTTGCAAAAAAATATTTTGTAGGCTTTGGCCGATTTCGCAGACTTTATTCAAGATATTAAAACCACAATCCCGGGCGCACAAAATAGTCCCGTGGTCGTATTTGGTGGCAGTTATGGCGGTATGCTGTCCGCGGCGTTTAGACTCAAGTACCCGGGGCTCAGTGTGGGTGCGATAGCGGCGAGTGCGCCAGTATTAGGGGTGGAGGGTCTGGCCAAAAGTTGCGACGCCTACTCAAAGCTGGAGACCAAAGATTTCACAGAATATTCTCCAAACTGTTCGCAAACTGTTAGAAATTCATGGGAAGCCCTCTTCCGTATAGCCGGCACAGCCGACGGACGAAAGTGGTTGACCAACGAATTTAAACTATGCAAAGAGTTGGCCGCCGGCGAGGAGATCCGGATATTTCAGTGGCTGATGGTGGCCTGGTCTCACGTGGCCATGGTTGATTACTCAAACGAGGCCAATTTATTCTCCGAATTACCCGCGTATCCATTGCGCGAAATGTGCAAACATATGACAAATCCGGGCGCCGATGACCGGGGGCTGCTTAGCCAGGTGTATGAGGCGGCCAACGTGTTTTATAACTATAAGGGTCTATCAAAATGCAACGATTTAAACCCAAATGGACCCGTCGACCCCACTGCCTGGGGCTTTCAGGTAAGCATTTTAATGCATTTTATTACAACAAAATGATATTATTAATTACTTACATTAATGAGTTTATATTATTTTGCGACAAAAGTCTTGCACCGATATAGTGATGCCTTTCTGCACCAATGGCAAGACTGATATGATTGAACCGTTCGGCTATGACTTTAAGGCATACTCCGACCAATGCTTTAGTCAGTATGGCGTCCGTCCGGACCCGAGAAAAGCTATGATGTTATGGGAAAAGCAGTCCCTCCGGAGGGCAACAAATTTGATATTTAGTAACGGTTTGCGAGACCCTCACAGTAGTAACGGAGTATTGGACTCATTGTCCGATTCGGTGATAGCGTTGAAGATCAGTCACGGCTGTCATCACGAAGACCTCCGGCCCGCAGGCGTTAACGACACACAAGAGCTCATTAATGTCCGCAATCAAGAGAAACAATATATGAAACAATGGATTGAAGAGCACTACACAACATTGAATTACTTTCCTAATGAATGGCTTAACTAATTTAATATAAAAATTAAACAAGATGCAAATGCTTCTTTTATTTAAAAGTAACTTAATTATTTATTTTTATAAACATGTATTTAATGTTTGTTTAAACGGAATATTTTAAAATATAATTTTTAATAAATTTGTTATTTGAAATAGTCTATGAATCTTGATTTTTAAAAAATTAACAAAAACTTTCTTATAAAGATTATAATATAACCTATCCCTTTCTCATATAAATAACTTAGCAATTAAGAAAATTTTATTTTGTCTTAATTTTCTTTTTATTATGGTGAGTCGTCGGGTTAATTGTTATTAAATAATTAAACATTACAATACACGAAACGATTTTTTAATTAATACAGAACATTAAATATTATAATTCTATTAAATTTTACATTGTTAATTTTGAACACATTTTTATAAGAGAGATGGCTATTGTATCGCAAATGATTGATTAAGGTTCTGTACAGTTTGACATTTAGAGCTGCAATTTCAAACTTTATAATGCACTAGTTATCAATTTTATCAGCATTTTATTTTCTTATATAAACAATACAAATATTGATATATTTGAATTAGTTATCAATAGAATTTTTGTTATTACAAGAAATTAATTAACTAATAAATAATGCTAGATTTAAAAACTAGTTTTATTGTAATAGTTGTGCAAATCTTATGCTTTGAATATTGTTTGTCGCGATTTATAGTCAGACCGCCTATAAGTCCCTTAGCATCAAATGGGACACCAATTCCGGCCAACTTTTCTGTTAAATATTATACACAACTAATCGATCACTTTAATTATATTAATACCAATCAATTCAAACAACGGTATATTATATCGACCGACCACTGGTGCGATGGGTGTCCCATATTTTACTACACCGGCAATGAGGGCGATATATTCATGTTTGCCAACAACACAGGATTTATGTGGGAAAATGCCAAACAATTTCGGGCAATGAATTTGTNCGTTGTTTGAATTGATTGGTATTAATATAATTAAAGTGATCGATTAGTTGTGTATAATATTTAACAGAAAAGTTGGCCGGAATTGGTGTCCCATTTGATGCTAAGGGACTTATAGGCGGTCTGACTACAAATCCCGACAAACAATATTCAAAGCATAAGATTTGCACAACTATTACAATAAGACTAGTTTTTAAATTTAGCATTATTTATTAGTTAATTAATTTATTGCTATAACAAAAATTATATCGATAACTAATTACAAGAAATATATCAATATTTGTATTATTTATATAAGAAAATAAAATGCTGATAAAATTGATAACTACTCTAGTGCACTTCAAAGTTTGAAATTGCTGCTCTAAATGTCAATACTGTAAGTACCTTAATCAATTATTTGCGATATTTGCAATTATTTGCCATCTCTCTTATAAAAATATGTTCAAAATTAATAATGTAAAAAATAGAATTTTGAAAAATGTTTTGTATTAACGAAAAACATTTTACGACTCACCATAATAAAAGAAATTAAGACAAAATAAAATTTATTTATATAAAAAAGTGATAGTTTATATTTTAATCGTTATAAGAAAGTTTTTGTTACTTTTTTGAAAATCAAGATTCATAGAATATTTCAAATAACTTTATTTAAAATTACATTTTAAAATATTCCATTTAAACATACATTAAATACATGTTTATAAAAATTAATAATTTATTTACTGTTAAATAAATGAAGCATTTGTATCTTATTTAATTTTTATATTTAATTAGTTAAGCCATTCATTAGGAAAGTGATTCAATTTTGTGTAGTGCTCTTCAATCCATTGTTTCATATATTGTTTCTCTTGATTGCGAACATTAATGAGTTCTTGTGTGTCGTTAACGCCTGCGGGCCGGAGGTCTTCGTGATGACAGCCGTGACTGATCGTCAACGCTATCACCGAATCGGACAATGAGTCCAATACTCCGTTACTACTGTGAGGATCGCGCAAACCGTTACTAAATATCAAGTTTGTTGCCCTCCGGAGGGACCGCTTCTCCCATAACATCATAGCTTTTCTCGGGTCCGGACGGACGCCATACTGACTAAAGCATTGGTCAGAGTATGCTTTAAAGTCATAGCCGAACGGTTCAATCATATCAGTCTTGCCATTGGTGCAAAAAGGCATGACTATATCGGTGCAAGACTTTTGTCGTAAAACAATATAAACTCATTAATGTAAGTAATAATTAATAATATCATTTTGTTGTAATAAAATGCATTAAAACAATACCTGAAAGCCCCAGGCAGTGGGGTCGACGGGTCCATTTGGGTTTAAATCGTTGCATTTTGATAAACCCTTATAATTATAAAACAGGTTGGCCGCCTCATACACCTGGCTAAGCAGCCCCCGGTCATCGGCGCCCGGATTTGTCATATGTTTGCACATTTCGCGCAATGGATACGCGGGTAATTCGGAGAATAAATTGGCCTCGTTTGGGTAGTCAACCATGGCCACGTGAGACCAGGCCACCATCAGCCACTGAAATACGCGGATCTCCTCGCCGGCGGCCAACTCTTTGCACAGTTTAAACTCGTTGGTCAACCACTGGCGCCCGTCGGCTGTGCCGGCTATACGGAAGAGCGCTTCCCACGAATTCCTAACGGTTTGCGAACAGTTTGCAGAATAGTCTGTAAAATCTTTGGTTTCCAGCCTTGAGTAGGCGTCGCAACTTTTGGCCAGACCCTCCACGCCTAGTACTGGCGCACTCGCCGCTATTGCACCCACACTGAGCCCCGGGTACTTGAGTCTAAACGCCGCGGACAGCATACCGCCATAACTGCCACCAAATACGACCACGGGACTATTTTGTGCGCCCGGGATTGTGGTTTTAATATCTTGAATAA
>CAJPIZ010004009.1:0-10835 GCA_905368565.1 Medioppia subpectinata
GCGGCTGTCAGGAGCCGGTGTGCGACTCACCCGGTTATAAGGGTAGGGATTTGGCTCTCGATGGGTATTCACAACTGTCGGCCTCCACCTCGATGTTTGTTTTTGAGCCAACAGATGATTCACGTGAGTAAAATTTAATTTAATTTATAACATAGAATTTATTCAACCAAGGTCAAATTTTTGATGCAAACTTATTGACACATCTTTTTATTTAGTTACCCACGAAAATCTGTCCGAGTGCACTGAATGGAGATTCCCATGGTTAATTACACTTTGCATAGTGTTGGCCGTGTTATTACTATTAATGTTATTGTTGAACATGTTCATGTGCTCATCACTCAGTTGTCGCTGTATTAAAACTGAGGTAAGTTTTCAATTAAATTATATTTAAAAGTTAATCACATGATGTTTTTTATTGATAATACTGTATAGCATTTTCTTGTAAAATAATCTTTCCTATCCATTACTGCCAATATCACTAAAAATAAACCAATGAACATATTTTCGTAGCAGTTTACAATAACGTTACAGTTATTACACTTACGTTTGATTACATTGTTTTAAATATGATTGATTTCATATACGATTATTTAATTTCACCTAGATCGTCGAACAGGAACCGGACGAGACAGTCGACGACTACGACCCATACCGGGCCGACTGGACGGCCCCGAACTCACGGTACGGGTCCCGCAATTCACTGAACAAAGGCTATCCCGAGGGGACACTCAAGTCAAACAAATCACAGCCAAAGTCGTATCACTTGGGCTACGATAACGATGACTACGTCCCCGACCAACACAACCGGTCCTACTCTACACTACAAACCCGTTCGCCCCGACCCCGATCGCCGGGTCCGCCCCTCTCAACCTACTCGACCCACTCGTTAAAGTCAAACAAAAAATTAAAGCCAATTAAAACGATCGAGATCGATTACTCTATTGACAACAATAATAAAAATCCGTATAATTTGGCCCGTCGTTAGGCCCCTAACACTGTATGAGATAATGTAATTTACGATTTAAGATGTAATTTTTTGTTTGTATTTTGTTTTTTATTTGTAAAATAAGATTTGATTTTTAATTTAATTGATTGATTAATTAAAGTGATTAATTCTGCCATAATTTATAAAATATTTGTTTATAATATGTCCAAAATTTCCAAATTAAAAAAATTAATATTAAATATCAGTTGATAATGTAATAATGTGTTTATATATTTATTTTATAATACAGTTCATTTCCAGACTTACCTGTATATTGATATCATGGCTATTTATAACCATAATAACCATACTTAATTTATATAACTTATACTATTCATTTCATATATAATAAAACTTTTACGGCTAAGAGCACTTGTAGTAAATCAGTGCAAATTATATACAGTACACACATATCCATGTCTTTGAATACAATGATCAAAATGTAATTTTCATATTATAAGGCATTTCATTAGTTTGTGTTTCAATTCACTTGACATGAATTCTCAGTGAATTATTATTGCATTGCATTTTCACACCATTTCCTTATACTTTTCCTTATGTGTTTTGTGTTCGTCTCTAACAACCAAACCCTGTATTTAGTCATAGATTGCAGTTATTGTTGTAAATGTGGTAATCAATACAATCTTATGAGTTGTCATTTAATTCAACTAAAAATATTTTTTATTTTAAAAATAGTGAAAACATTTTTAACATTAATAATTTAACTATTAAATTGTTCTTACATAATAGTACTATTTTTATTATAAAGTCTGTAATATTAAATTATACAAAATTATATTAAATAATTATTTAAATAGTAAATACTAAGGAAAATTGGATTAATATTTATAACTTATCATAGTCAAAAGATTAAGTATCCAGTTGACAATGTAGAAAGAAAGAGAGAGAACATAATGGAGAATGTTCATTTTTACTGCAATAAAATATAACTTTATATTATCTCAATTGTTATGAAATGTATGGCAATTATCATGTGTTTTGTGTTCGTCTCTAACAACCAAACCGTGTATTCATTTATATTGTGTTATTATTGTAAACGTTGTGATTAATACAATTGTATTAATAGGTGAATGTTATTTATATTTGTTGTTATTAAATCATATAACAAATATAATTGAATAATTATAATAATTACAACTTATTATAAAGATTATATAAATAGATGTACTTTAAATATTATTAATTCATATAAGTTTATGAATTTAATAACTTTCAACTGTTAATATTTTGAAACATATTTTATTTAATAAATGAAAATTTAATAACTATTAAATTGGTTTTACGTATTAATAACAAATTAAATAAAAATGTCTGAAATTTTAAATAAGTTTGAAATTTGTGCCAAAATTCCCAACGATTTGAGACAAGAAATCAAATTATTCTATATTTTCGATTACTTCATGAATAATAATATATTGTTTGTGACAACCGATGATCGGGTCTATGGGTTGGGCAGTAATAGAGACGGAGTGTTGGGTTTGGGACACAACCGACCCATACATACGCCCGAAGAAGTGCTAGAATTAAGTCATCACAAAATACAACACTTTTTTAATGGACATGACTTTGCGTTGGCTTTGAATAGCAATCACGAGATATATGGCTGGGGTTTGAATAAAACTTTCAATGCTCTTATAACTCTCGACATGTATAATAAACCGAACAGAATATTATTATGTAATTCACGTGATATTTGTATTGAGAAAATATCATGTTTTTTGAGAGAAGCTATTGTTTTGACATCCGATGGACAGGTATTTCAATGGAGATATAATTTAATGGAAACACAAAACTCAATTGAAATACAATTTCCCGACGAATACAAAATTGTTGACATTATGTGTTCAGAATATAACTCATTTGCCATTTCATCCAATGGACGGGTGTTTATGTGGAATAACAAAACAACAAATTCACCAAAATTACTAATTAATGTCTATAATATAATATTTGTGTGTGAATTCGGTCATGCCATATTGATTATGTTATCAAATGATAAACATATTTACAAATATGATTTGATAAATGAAAATATGATTATAATTAATAACTTGTTGTTTACAGATATTGATCGTGTAAATAATTATTATGTTTTGATAGTTGGAATAAGTGATGGAAAAGTGTTTGAAATTAATGATCATGTGTTTATTGAGACAACGTATACAACATTTGTTAATTATTTCGCTAATAAATATCAAACAACTAATAAAACTATTGATATGACTAAACCTAAGGATTATGTTCAGACATTTAATATGATACAACATTATGGTAAGGAAGTAACAATAATTAAACTGTTAATTGTTAAGTTATAACTTATAAGTACACTAACTTATATGTATGTTACTTGATTATATTAGAAATCAAACGTGGCTCAAATGGTATAGAAATGTATGAAATATTAAAAAATTTAGGTTTAGGCAGTTTTGGACGAGTGTATAAAGTGAAGGCCAAACACAATGGAAATATCTTTGCAGTTAAAACGTGTCAATTAAATAGTAGTATTTTATTATTAAATTTTATCTTAATTTAATAATTATATTTTTTAATTAAAGATTTGACAGAAAAACTCAAACAAAATGTTTTGAATGAAACTAAAAATTTAGTAAAATTGCGGTCAAAATATGTGATTCAATATTATTATTCATGGATTGAAAGCAACTGTTTATACATTCTTATGGAGTGTTTGGCCGGAATTTTAACCCAAGTTTTAGAAAATAAAAGAGAAATATTTGGAAAAACAATGACTGAATTTGAATATTATATATCATATGAAATATTCAAACAATTGGTCGAAAGTGTGGAGTATTTGCATAAAAATAATATCATTCACAGAGATCTCAAACCCGATAACGTATTGATTGATAACAACGATAAGTATAATAGATATATAAAGTTATGTGACTTCGGATTGTCTAAAGAAGTGCATGTATTGAGTGATGGATACAAACAAAGTAGTGTTAAACACACCAAAGATGTCGGGAATGTTGAATATATGGCACCCGAAGGACAGACCACTGAATACAACCATTTAATAGATGTCTATAGTCTGGCACTCATTGGGGCACAACTTTTCGGGTTCAATACAAGAGAAATTGTAAATGGAAAGTATGTAGCGAGTCATACAATATTTTTAATATCACTATAAATATTAATTAATTAATGATAACACTATTCTTAGATTGGATTTAAAATTACAAAATAACAATAGTTTGAATCAACCGAATAAATTAATAGAAATAAATCAATTATTGCTTGAAATGAGTGCTAATAAGTACTCAACCAATGGATCGACGGATTGGAGACAAAGACCCGAATGTGAAGTAATTTTACATAAATTAAAGCATTTATCGATTAAACCAATTGTCGAGAAAAACGATTTATTATTTAATAAAATATTTGAAAATAAATTCATATTATTTTTCTATTATTATTACGAATGCCATAACATTTGCCAAACATTTGAACATGGTAAACCAATCTTATTATATTATTAATATTTTTCAAAAATTAATAGACAATTATTCCATTATGATTATAGACATTGATCCAACTGGTCAATCATTAAACCTGGATATAAATATTGATGAATTAGTCAAGGCACTGAATATTAAAACCAACAAGTTCTATTATATAATAAATTTAGGTAAAATTAAGTTAATACAATTTTCAATGTGTTTAATCAGTATGTTAATACAATTTACATTAGTATAAATAACATCAGTATACAATCAAATACCGATTTAAAAATTCATTGGCGGTAATTTTTTAATTATAATTCATTATAAATCCTATATACCACATTTTCAAATATTAATTGTTAAAAACGAAACTCTCATAGGATAACATGCGTTTCTATAAACTTACTTAAGTCTATCGGTAATATTAACAATATGTTAGAATTTTTAATAACAATTCCTTTAATAGTGATTAAATCTTGCTATGGGTCTTATAATTGGTGTCATCATATCGAGTATACCTATACTTTTAAATAAGGGTTAAATAACATTATAGCATCTATAGAAACAAAAACCGTTCGGGATTTATCTTTAATTAGAAGTTTCCTAGATCGTGGTCTGATTTTGTTTATATTTAGGCATAACTATTAAAATACAATGTCATTTTTAATAAAGCGGTAATACAATCTATTATATAGACACTATTTATATTTTAAAATATATTTTATTTCATAAAATTATAATATACAATTTTATATTTAATTATCCAATATTATTAAAAATTTTAATTTATAGGTGATTCCAATATTAAACAAAAATGTGTAAATATTAAGAAACTTTTTGAAATAAAACCTCAATATTTGCTACAAATATATAACTCTTGGATTAAAAACAATGGGGTTTTAATTCAAATGGAGTTTTGTTCACAAACTCTATGGGATGTCATAAATGCAAAACAAGAGATATTTGGGACACAAACCCATCACTCGTTGGCAATCATTTCAATTGATTTCGTGATTTCACAGCAATTGTTGAGACAATTATTACATTGTATTCAAGGATTGATTGCTTTAAATATTGATATTGACAATTGTAAACTCAAAACCAAACATATATTTATATCAACTAATAATATAATGAGCAAAAACTTTATGAAATTATATTTACGTTCATATGACAATTCTGTATTTAATGAATACCCTTATACAATCTATTCAATTCAGAAAATAGGAGTAATTGTCAAAGAATTGTTTGAAATACAATTATCACATAAGTATTTACATTATATTAATAATTATGTTTATTATAAATATTTATTATAAGTTATAATTTATAACTGAATTAAATTATATAGAATTTTTTTATTTATAAACGCAGGAATTATAAGTCATTTATTTGGGATAATTTTGGTGTAAATGTCGATCAAATTCAGACATTTATTGATGGATTGCTCGATATATCAAATGAAAAAACACGAGATATTAAGGATATAATAAATGAATTCAATTATATTTTTGGTGATTATAATAATAAAATAAACGTTAATATAATCTCACGGATGAAAAGTGCAATTCTGTGGCGAATCCCTATATTTAAAGCAAAATCGATTTATTATAAAACAATTTATAATTATTTAAAAGAAATAATTAAACAGTTAGATGTTGAGCCGCTAAAACCAATTTATAATTACAAATTATGTGAATCACCATGGCCATATTCTAATCAAATTCACCTTCAAGTTCAAACTATAGATACATTAAACATCAATATATTAAATAATTTTAAAATAGATTCTACTGTTAGAGGTCGAGCCATCATAATAGTTACTCAATCTGAGTTGGCCAATGAAGCCGAACGATTCAGGTCAATATTCACACAATTACTATTTTACACAGAGGTTTATTCGCTGCTTACACGTGACCAGATTAAATCCAAATTGACCCAGGTGGCCAATACTGATGAATATAATGACGACGCGTTTATCATGTTGTTTATCGGTGAGGGCTATAACGAAAATATAATAGGATATAGAGAGCCGAATGACACGCAATGGCCGCCAGAGAATCACAATCTTATGCCTATCAGTGATATTATGGCCACATTTGCCTGGACTCGGGCCCCAGTATTACGATGTAAGACCAAGGTCTTCATTTTCAACTGCGAGCGCTTAAGTATGCGATTTTTAATTACCATAGATATTACAAAATATAAAAGAGAGTAAATCAAAATGTTTAACTTGCTAAATTATTAAAACATCAAATTTTTTAAATCGCACAGAAGTTGACCCAAAATTATACAAAACTATCGTAACAAATGATTTTTGCTTTAAATCTGCCGAGATGGTTTTGGGCCATAAAGAACCATTACTGATTAACAAGTTGTCCATGCTTGATCCACAGTTTAATCAGGATAATAATCAAACTTACGTCATATATTCATGTCGCGAGGGTATGGTTTTATAGCAATATATTAATTGAAATTTTGTTTGACTAACTTAAATATTAATTACAATAATCAGGATATGAGTCCTGGTATAGTCCTGTTGACGGTCCTATTGGTAATGTCAGCCAATTCGGTCAAATATTTAGTCACACAATAGCGCAGTACTCGTCATATAAAAGCCTGATTGAGATGTTTGTTATGGTTTGTCATGTTTTCAAAGATTATATAAATTATTAATAATTTATGATTAATTAGTTTATACTTTTTAGACACTAAACCGTATGGAAAACGAGTTAATACAGAGGAGATTGTGGCAATTGCCAGAAATATTTATGTTTGGACCGACCAAGGACTTTTATTTTAATACTGGGGTCTCGTCTACACCAACTGATATGGACAATAACAATTCATTGCAACAGTTATTATGTGAATGTTTAATTAATTAATGCATTATTTTATATATACAATATTATCTATTATAACGTACGACAATTTATTCACAAAAACATACAATTAAATGGCATTAAATACTATTTAACCAATTAATACATAAAACTTTAATACAATAATTATAATTAAATTTCTAGATTTAGAATTGGTTTTGCTCTCCAATTACTTCCAATGAATATAAATGTAGTAATTATTTAGACTTTTATTTCTGTAAACAATTTAATATTTTTAAATACAAATAAACTATTTTAACCCAAAAACAAAACAAAAATTTTGTGTAAATTTGAATTTAATTCAGATCTAAATTTATTTCAATTGAATTCACATTTAATTAAAACTTTCACTCAATTTATATTTAAAATATAAATTCAGTCAAATAGTACTCATAATTGATTGACTTAACAGTCAACGTAACAATTGTGGCGAAACGGCTCACAATTTCTATACCGGGCCAATGGCGGGAGGGTCCGCTTTGTTGAGCTCGAGGTGATTATACCCCATACGTGGCCAATGAGAGACGGGTACGAGTCGGTGGTGGGCGGCGGTCACTACGTAAGAGTGGCCCGACTGATAGGGTTAAGACAAACAGGCCCTACACTTATCAGCCCCGGGGCTGCGGACAGACCGGCGAGTATATACAGTTGACCGACGAATTTTTGGAAAGTCTATTAGATAATAGGCGAGTGAGAGGTTTGATTATCCAGGTATTTATTGTTTTATAATTGTTTAATTTATAAAATTTATTTACACAAATTAGAGAATTTTATTTTAAAATTAATTAATAATATTGTAAATTAAAATTAGTTTGAATTTAATAATTAACAAATTAAAACAATTGGAAATTGTCCCTCATATCTGTCATAGACACATTAAAAACGATAGTCAAAATCGGCAACGACTAAAGGGTCCGGGCCCGGAAAACATTTTTCTATGTACGGCAATACCAATATTTTGACGGTCAATCGGTCGACCTAAATGCCAATCAAAGTGGGCCCGGTGTATCCGGGCCCACCACTTTTCCGTCTTTTTTACATTTTCACGGAAAAATTTTTATCAAAAAATTAAGTTAAAAATTAATTAATTATTTGAAAAATTAATTTAAATAAATTAAGGGATGTGTAATTTACAGGAAAAACAATTAAAAAATTTTCCGTAAAAATGTGGAAAATGACGGAAAAGTGGTGGGCCCGGATACACCGGGCACACTTTGATCGGCATTTGGGTAGACCGATTGACCGTCAAAATATTGGTATTGCCGTACATAGAAAAAATGTTTCCCGGAACCGGACCCTTTAGTCGTTGCCGTCAAAATCACATCATGATTATTTAATACAAAACAGTAAATTTTACAGTATGTCTTAGACTCTAACTAACGTATAAAAATAATAAAAGAGTTAATTAATTAAACAAATTAAATTTTATGAAATTATAAAATTCTGAGAAACTTATATAATCTATGCAGAAAAGTATATGAGGTATTATCCAAAACTAAATTAATATAACTTATGATAAAAATCATATAATAATCTCAATATTTGTTTATATGTACAGTATATAAAAAGTACACACACTTATATAATACTGTTTATAACCTATTGTAGTCACACATAACTCATATACACAACGCATATATTAAGTTCAAGAGCACTTGTGGTAAATTTATAATCAGTGCATATTATATACATACATATCCATGTCTTGAATCCAATGATCATAATGTAATTTTCATATTATAAGGCATTTCATTAGTTTGTGTTTCAATTCACTTGACATGAATTCTCAGTGAATTTAATTGCATTGCAATTTCACACCATTTCCTTATATAGAGATTCAGTAGTATTTCCATTGAATTGAACACTAGTTTTGTTACTATTATAAAGTGTTTATGTAATTAAATGCTTGATTAGTTTATTAATTAAATGAGCACGTGCGATTAGCCAAACAGCGGGTTAAGTGTACATAACCCTATAACTAAGTATAATTTATATTTGCATAGCAAATTAAATTAAGTTTTATGCTTTTTAAAAGAAGTTTATGCATATAGTATATTTAAATAAATTTAATTTAAACTACATTATTTAATAATTTAAATGTTAATTTAACTGAGTTTTTATTAATAATATAATTGATATAAATGATGTATTTTGGGAATTTTTCTTTTTGTAAAAAATTATAATTGAAATGCTGATAAAATATAAACCGTAATTTATTCATAAATATATTTAACGATTGTAATTATTGTTAATTCATTATCTGGACAGAATTAATAATACCAATAATTATATTAATTTTTAATTTGAATAACATAAGATTCGTTATTTATAAAGACCACAAATAAAAAGGATAAAAATATATTAAATGTTGTAATTATTAAATTTTGCAAAAATATTGTTTAAAAAAGAATCAACAATTATATTCAGATTTTAGTTTTAACAAGTTTAATTACAATGTCGTTTGATTACTAGTGTCGCAATTTTTAAAATTACAATAATTAAAATATTATACATTTTAGTTATCTATTTATTTTTTCAATTAAATGTTTGTTTAGTTTTAATACAATTAAATAACACGTAAGATTGGTTTATCAAGAGCTGTTAATTGTGCATGAACATACAATTAAATATATAATTAATATTATAATTTTTGATTATATAATTATAATCAAATTGATAATTAATATTTTTATGTTAATTGTTTTATATTGTTGCATTTGTACACATTTTATATTTAGAAATATAGTTTAAGTTAATTTTAATTGCGCTATTATAATGCAATTTAGTTTATAATAAATAATAAATTTATTATTTCTATATATTGTTCTATATGTTACTATTTCAATATTATTATTTAATTACTTAATTAGAAAAATAAACTGTATTATAATTATTAATAATTTTATTATCTAGATATAAAAATCTTCTAAATTTAGATTACTGGAGTGTATCTAATATTCAATATTAATATAATTTTAACTGAATTTTTATATATTAAATACAAACAAGATTTATAAAAGCCATATTGTTTAAACAAAGTTTGAAAAATGGCCTTGCATAATGTTGTATATATTGTTTGTATTGCTAGAGTAATTTATTAAAAGTGTACAAGTTACAAAAATATTTTAACACTAAATTAACATTTAATTTTAACCATTAGTATACGCAAAATGAATTCAACTCGGACGATTTTAGCCCCGCGGTTACCGCCCGCTGCGAACGGGGGGTTATGTACGGTATGTAGACACTTTTTCGAAAGACATTTTTTCGAAAGACATTTTTTCGAAATCATATTTTCGAAAGACATTTTTTCGAAAGACATTTTTTCGAAAAAATTAATTAAAATTTACTTTAAACTTATTAGATTAATTTAAATTGCTAATAATATCATTAGTTAAGTTATTATAAGTTAGTTTAGGTTAGGTTAGGGTAAGTTGGGTTAGGTTAAACTTGTTAATTCTTTAATTTTAAATTAGTTTTTTCGAA
>CAJPIZ010004010.1:0-10835 GCA_905368565.1 Medioppia subpectinata
GCTTGATGTCCGACAAAATGCCGCTTAAATCAAATGCTTGCTGACCACCGCAACTAATTGTGCAACCTTCCTCATTTTCCAGATAGTAGCATGGTGGTACGATTGGTGCCGATGTGTATGGGCATTTGTCAATGCTTAATCCACGATTGAATAGGGTCGTAAACACAATTATGAAAACTATATGTTCATAAAATTAATTAATTTTACTATTTTCATATTTATTGTAAATAATATACTGTTATATAATTATTAATATTAATACAGACCGAAGTAATTCATTACTTATTTTGTATGTTTAGAATTTGCAATTTGTTCTAATAAAAGTAAATCAATCGCAAACACAACTGTTTTAAAGTAATTGTTATTTAAAACAAATAATTAAAAATAATAAGTTGCAATTAATATTGTATAAATGTTATAAGGTAAACTAATGCATTAAATAAACTATAAAACTAGTATTTGTCTAAAACAAGTATTTAGTGATAATGTATCAAATTTAATGCACAGATTAATTTTGATAAGTTAACTTCGTAGTAATTATAAGCGATAATAATTATAATATTAGCAGGATGTCTAAATCTAAATATTTAAATTAAGTTATTGTAATTAATTATATATTTCTCATTAGCAATTAACCAATTATTAGTATCTAAAATTTATTATAATATCTTACAAAACAAATCTACCAAAATTTAAAATAGGTTGTTTTATTATATAAAATATAACTTGCATGTTTCTAACATGCTATCAGCTAAAAGCTTACCATGAACTTTTATTTGAGGTAAGTTTTTTTCTGATTAATTGATTATACAGGTGTAAGTTAATATTAATAAGTAAAATAACCTTAGCGTTCATATAGTAACTAAATTCTAGTTTTGTAAATGTACTAAATTATTGTTAAAACGTTTATGATAGAGTATATTCTTTGTAAATAATATTACTTATAGTTTTATGATTAATAATTAGGTTAGAAATGTACAATATATTTAATTATATAATGTGGGGTTGGGATGTGATAATTAACTTATAAACTATAATAAATTTTTATAAAATATCTTTATTTGTGTAACATAATTATAATATAATTTACAGCATAAGGGTTAAAAACGTTAGAAAAACATTGTCGCTTATCTTGTTATCTATTTAATAGCATATTATTTTATTTATGAAACGTACAAAATCTTTATGTATATTTTAATTATATTATATAGCTCGTGTTAGTATTTAATATAAATAATAAATTAGTTGAATATTGATTGTTTAGATCATTAAAACTCAATTGTATTGATTGTTTGTAAGTTATATACGGAATGAAATTACAATAATATTGCCGCGTTTGTTAAAAATAAAGCATAGAAATAATACTGCTGTAATAAAATTAATTTCGTGATTATTATTTTAATAGATTTAATTTTATTGTATATGATAAATACAATTAAAAATATTGTGCTCTTATAAAATAAGATTATCGTAAATATAAAATGTTGCCTTATACTTTAATCGTGAATTCAATAATTTACGGCTTACTGTTGTGTGGATTTGCATATCAAACCTATCAAATATGTGAAATATACTTATCCTACGAAACAACAACTAATGTAAAATTTAGCGATAAGTATAGTATACCAGCGCTAACACTATGTATGAACACCGAGAAACTAATTCGACCCGAATTTATATCTAAATACTCTGACGAGTATAATACATTTATACCTGAGATATTTGCCAACCAATCTGTAACTGACCAGTTGGACCAACTCATGCACATTAATGATTTCATTGAATGCCATAGTAATATAAAAATTATACACAATAAATGCGAGTCCGTAGTACCGTATCGCCGGTCCATCGATTTCATTGGTTTGACTTGTATTACAGTATTATCCCAATGGAAGGGTGAGTCAGACACTCGTTATACGGGTAACTTTTGCGATATTGAAGTGTTAACCGCCATTATGTTTACATTTCGCAATAAATCTTTGATCAAAGGTCTTAATATTATAGTACATTCGCGAAGTGAACGGTTACTAAATCCTTACGGGCAAGCATGGTGGTATTTCGATACTGATAAAAACGATTATATTGATATATTGTACCGGAAAGAAACCGTAAAATTAAATCATATGTTAAATACAGATAAATGTTTGAAGAGTGAGACAAGTGAGGAGTGCGTAATAAAATGCGTTAAACTGGAATATGACAACCATGGTCAAATATTAAAGTATATCTTACATTACGACGATGATGGTGAAGTTAATCGGAGCTATTTTAATGTTAAGAAATCGAGGAACAATGCCAATCGTTTGTTTGATAAACGCGAATTTAATTGCAAACGTAAGTGCAGTGAAAAAACTGAATGTGTAAAACATTATTATGCATTTCAATATGAGATCAAAAATAATGAAATGGTATATGATGAAATTAATATTGGATTAAATTTCCCAAAAGAACCTGATAAACTATATGAAGTATCATTGAAATTATCATTTATAGAGTGTGTGCTGTTTATCGGATCGCTGTTTGGTTTATGGTTTGGATTATCAGTTTCGATGTCCATTAATTATATCTCACAATTATTCACAAAGTGCAAAACATTAATTTATGATAATCGTCACATTATATTATTTAACTTAACAAATCATTTGAATTCAATACGTAATCATTTACATAATCCGCGAGTTTTTCGTCGCGTAAAACGTTCGTGTAAATCAAAGACCACAATTGCAACGTATTATTGCCGATAGTATGACATAAATACTGTTTAACATTATAACAATAATTATCACAATATTTATATTTATAACAAAGATTGCATAGAAATTTAATAAATTACCCTTTCATGAGATACATTAAAATTTTTAAAACAAATGCTATTTATAGTAGAATTGATCAAATGTTTTGTGTTACTATGAAATTAATCTCATATAAAATAATATTCCCATTGATATAATCTATAAATATAATAAAATTAACCATGTACGTTTATTTAAATATAATAACAATCTTACTTCATATCTACGAAATCTGTTTATAATAAATAGTTTCCAACAATAAAAGCCTATTTTCTTATCGCCCAGTCTTTGGATCATATTTGCATTGATATAATGTTTATAATGTATAATACTCATGATGTTACTTGTTCCATATTTATAAAATATTTTACTTTAATATCTATGGAAATAGAAAAGAGACGATAAGTATATGAAACATGTATATTATATAGAGTTAAATAACTTATACATAATTACAGCTTCATTATATAACCCTGATGATATATGAATTATATAAAGCAAACAATTGGCATAAAATATAGCGATAATTAATGGAACAAGTTTAAATAAAAATACAATATTTAAAAACATTGTCCCATAAATCGATAGACTTATGATTGAGCTTAACGTTACCCAAACAACAAGTAAGTATTTAGACCAATAAATTGAATTATACTCAGATATTTCAACATAGATTGCATTTAATTCCTGTATAATTGTTGCAATTCTCACAACACGTTTGGCTTTACGTAATTTATTACGGATTTCAGTATTCAATGCTTTGATTTTATACTTGAAATAAAATGCAATTACAATATAATATATGGTCTGATAAGCAATTATGTTAATCGTGTGAAACGCCAAAATTGCATTAAACAATGCATGACTTAATGAGAAAATTAATAAATAACCATGGTGAGTAATAGTTGCATATAGTAAAATTGTATACGTAAATGCCACGCATACGAAAATTATTGTAACAATTTTCGCAACCCTAATGAATCGATTTAACAAACTAGCTAGTTGTACGATCAATTTGGTATCAGTAACCCCGATACTATTCGGCGTAATTAAGCCAGCAATCATATTAAAAATGCTTATATCGTTTGGTTTTATACCATGTTTATAGTTGAAATAATATATTGTTTGCAATAATAGTGGAAACAGTGGTCCCAATACTGCCACTAGATTTAGTGTGAATCCTGTGTTTGTAAAATGATCAAAATCACCCAGGTACAAATGTTGGACATCAGACAAATTTATGTGTTTCAAATACAGATAGACTAGTACTGACTTCGGAATAATCATCATGGTTAAAATTAAGCATACCGCTAGCGGATGACATAATTTAGCACGATATGGTGTTGAATATTCTGGTTTAAATAGCGATAAACCAATGCGGTAGAAATAACTATCAGCACCGGTTACCCGCAACTCAGGTGGGATAGGTTTAGAAAGATTGTATTTTTCAACCATGCTAATTTTTCTTTCTATGGACTTAAAACAACACAATATATAAATTTTAAAAATTCTTTTTATTAATGTTTTTAATTATTCATTAATGATAAAAAATAATGACTTAACATATAATATTAATTTTTCACACGGAAGCAAACATGTCTAATTATGATTTTGATCATTATCAAGATCTTTATATTAAAGTTTATTAATTCTACTGTTTATATTTTATTAAATGTATATTTTATATTGTTATTAAGTTTGTTTTATTTATAATAAGTGCATTAATCGATAGAATTTAATTAAATAAGAAATTTCCATTTAATATTAAAAATATAATGAAACAGATAATGTAATATTTTAATTAATATAAAGTTTATATCTTTATAAGTTTAGTTCATTAGTTTATAATATTATTTCTATTATTTGTTTTATAAAGGTCATTTGTCTTTACATTTCATTATTTTATTTTGTACATTATGTATATTTTTTGGTTTGCATAATAATAGTTATTATTATTGTTATATTAAGCGATGGCAGACATACCATGAGTTGATCGGAGTGTTGCTCGTAGTGGTGCTCGTATTGCTCGTAGTGCTCGTGATGACGATCATTGCTCTCTTATGCGGTGTATGGCGTGGATCGGGATCGACAGGTTTCACGTGAGATCCGGACTGACCGACAGGTAGTGATCGGCTCTCTTGCGATAGTGGTGTTGGAGGGGCACCGGGTGTCGACCCGAAATTATTACTCAACGCTTGACTTGGCGCAGTCTACAAGGATTACGATCTCCTACACGACTGTTATCACATCGCTTGACACCGAGAGAGACAAACAATGCCTGCCATAACGAGAAGAGGAGGTATGAGACGCCCCGCGACTCCGAGGTCTGCCATTAATATGAACGCATTGGCCCAATCAGTCGCACAATTATTGGCGACACCCGTGAGTAATACAACTGCCAGTAGCACTTCCGGTCAGTCCTCCAGTACAGTGAATACCGCTCCGCCACCACAAGCGCCTATCATTTTGAGCGCAATGCCTTCGTTACCACCGCCGCCACCATTACAGGCAATACCTAACATATCGAGCACACCGAGCACTTCGAGCACATCGAGCAATACGAACACAAGTCAAGCGTTGGGATATAACTATGGGTCGACACCCGGTGCCCCTCCAACACCACAATTGCAACAGACATCGAGTATACCTCATCGGTCAGATCGAGTCTTATGTGACAAATATGTCGGCTCAACAAATGACATTGATATTGTAAATTGGATCCGTGTCTTCGAGACGGTAACGCTGCAGTTCACCGAACGAGAACGGGTTCTCGCACTACCACGACATCTATCAGGAGAAGCGCTGAAATGGTTTGCCGTGGAGATCACTCCAACCGTTCAAACTATTGGATGGCCAGAGTGCACGCGCCGACTAATCAAACGCTTCGACATCTTTAGAGGCAATGAATACAACACTGCGGTCAACAGAACATTGAATGTCAACAGAGAAACGGTTCTCACTTATTATAACGAAATGCGTGATCATATGGTCTCAGCCCGTGTGCCCGAACACATACAGGTCTCAATGCTAACCAATGGCTTACCGTTAGGTTTGGCAGAGAAAGTGTCCGCTCAGGGACCGACGACACCAGAAGAATGGCTTGCAATTGCGCACCGCATTGAACAGACGCGCAGAGATCACAACAAAAACTTGAGAACAAACGACAGATCATATTACGGACACGAGAACAGAGATCGCAAACAATTCAGAGACAACCAGAGAGACGAGAGCAATGAACGACAAGACGACAACAATGAGCAACGAGACGAGCGCCACTACAGAAACAATCGATACCAGAGAAGCGGTGAATCGAGAGCACCGCCGAGAGCATGTCCTCACTGTGTCATAGATCTTGGGCTTTCCGATCGATCAGAGATCATGCACTGGAGAAACGAATGCCCCCGTAATCATATGCGGCACCCGAATGAAGTGACCGCCCAGTCGAGCACTACGAGCACTAAGAGTTCAACGCCGGCAACACAGCCCGCACCCCAAACGAATGCAATCAAAACATCATCCGGTTTCGTATATTATGACGCAACCGTTAATGAAAGACCGGTTCGTGCCTTTCTGGACACCGGCTCTGATTTAACAGCAGTGTCACTGTCAACAGCACAACGAATTGGATTAAAGCCGATTCCCGGATCAGCTATAACTATTCAACACGTCAACGGTTCGACGAGAACTGAAGGCAAAGCATTCGCTGACGTACGCGTTGGTTATCAATGCAAAAGCATTGCAATTCATATATTCAAAGATTTCGAGCACGATATGCTGTTAGGCCTGGACGCCGCCCGCACATTCAAACTGAAGGTCGATTTTGGCAACGAAACCGTAACCACTATTCAGAGCAGACGCCTGTCAGTCGGTTATCTAAAAGTTGTCGACAATTTGAACGCACAGTTCGATCATCGCCTAAAGCCTAACACAATGCCTTACACTCCGCGCGCGTCAAATAATGAACGCAAACACGAGCACAATCGAGAGCACCAACTGCTGGCCACAAAGGCTCAGTCGCCAAACACGAGCACCTCAAACATAATCACCGAACGTGAGCGCAAACGAGAGCATACATTGACGGCTACTAAGCCTCAGTCCCGAAACCCGAGAACTACTCCGCACACATCGAGCAATACTCACGTTAAGAGCAACGAGAAATCGAGAACACGAGCACCGCCTACAATATCGCCGTGTCCGCATTGTCTGTACGATCTTGGCATTAGAGATATGCATTGGGGTCGACACTGCCCTCGAATACACCAATCGGGCGACAGTGGACACCAACCGCAAAGACAGCGCCCGAAGATCAAGACAATGGCGACGACTGAACACCGAATGCATTACATTAATGAAAGACAACGAGAAGACACTCATCGCAAGAATTGTCGATTTCACGCGAATGACGGATATTATGGAACCGCCGCCAAGACGTCACCGATCGCTGCCCTATTGGCTTCGGCTAAGTCGGGGGGAGTGAAGGGAGAGTACTTTATGGATGGCCCGAATCGTTAATATTTATAGTTTAGTTTCCTTTTCCGTTCAGAGCAGTCGAGAGCACACCTTAGAGTCGAGCACTTCGAGCATTCAATCAAGCATTTAATGTACTAAACCGTGAATTAATCAATAAATTTAATTGTTTTTAATTGCAATCGAGACGTGAATCTTATTTGAAACGTATAAGCGTTTCACATATATCGAGTATCTGATTCACCCTTCCATTGGGATAATAGTGTAATATAAATCTCACCTGACCAAACAGCGATGGACCGGCGATACGGCGCTACGTCATCGCAAGTATCACGATGGTTTTTCAAATAAGATATGCATTGAAATAAATCATCAATGTCAATGAGTTGGTCCAACCGGTCATTTATAGATTGGTTGGCAAATAACTGAGGTAAAAATCTCTTATTCTCGTCATAGTATTTTGATTGTAATTCGGGTCGAATTAGTTTCTCGGTGTCCATACATAGTGTTATCGCTGGCGAACTATACTCATCGCTAAACTTGACATTAGTTATGGTTTCATATGATAAGTATATTTCACAGATTTGATAGGTTTGATATGTAAATCCACACAATAGTATGCAGTAAATGATAAAATTTGCTATTAAAATATAAGATAACATCTTTTATTTAAGATAATTTGAAGTATACAATTGGAATTTTGTAATTGCGTAAAATATATTTATCATTTAAATTAAAATGATAATTTAAAACAGCTGTTATTATATAAACAAATTATTTAGAAAAATTTAATAAACAAAATTATTATAAATCTAAAAACAGATATCAACAATATAATTATAAAAATTATATTGATCAGTTAATTTCAGTAAATTTATAATAATTGTACTTTAATATAATATTGCGCAAAATAATTATATTTTCTAATACATATTCTAATAACTAATGTATGACCTAAAAACAAGTAGATCACGCAATTAATTTGTTTTATAAATAACAAACCAATTAACATAATAATTAACAAAAGATCTGAAATAAACAAATTAACAATCATGTATTAATCACGTGTTAAATTAATAACAACTATAATTTAATAATACTTATTGTTATATCTAAATACAGTATATTCAATATACTGTAAATATAAACTTTAATATTTAGCACATTCTTGATACAACTATTTTAGATAAAATATATAAAGTATTATATAAAATATTAATTTCATGTACCACTAATTTGCTTTACCAGCATACAGCTAGACAGTATAGCAAAATTTTTTAGAAAAATGTATCATTCAAAAATCTTATTACTGACAGCTTAAGTCATTCCAAACAACTGGGAACTCATCCCTAACCCAATAGTTACGACTATCCGTGCAATTGATATGCGACACCTCTACCTTATTCAAAGCACCTTGAGCCAGAAAAAAACCAAAAACATCAATGTCTAAATAGTTGATAGGGTTTTCATTGAGCACTAGACGTGTCGGGCGGCCAATCAGTTGCAGCGCCCCGACGGTCAGCGCACTGTTAGTCAACCCATCAGTTGTCAAACTAATGTTCAATTGCGGCCCCACCGACCCCTCCCGTGCCGACCCATCGTCTGTATTGTTAACGGCAAACGCGTATTTAAACACGTGTTCAATGGGACTGTTCTGGACTTGTATCAGCTCGAGCGCCGTAAGATTATTAAACGCGTATGATAAAATACTTTTAATAGGATTATTCCGGAAAACTACCCGGCGCAAATGTGGCAAATTGGACAAGCTATTAGTGGGCAACTCTGTGATGTTAGTGTGCAATATCTCCAGACTTTCTAACGCCCGGAGCCGTTGAATAGCGCCAAATAGATCGGACCGGTTGTCGGCGCGTTGATCCACAAGTGAGCCGTATATTGTCAACGACTTGACAGTAGTGTCGGTGCCGTCGAAGGCCTGTTTGTGTACTCGCTTTACGCCATAGACTATACTAATGTCGCCGAACTGTAGCCCTTGGAAGGCATTGGCCGGCAGTTCCTCTATAGCCGTGTTGTGCAGATGTAGGCCTGAAAACTGTTTCCAATCGGCCGGTAGTCGACGCTTGATGTCCGATAAAATGCCGCTCATGTCAAATGTTTGCTGACCACCGCAGCTAATGGTGCAACCCTCATCACCTTCCAGATAGTAGCATGGTGGTACGATTGGTGCCGCTGTGTATGGGCATTTTTCTATACTTAATCCACGATTGAATAGGGTCGCAAACACAATTATGGAGACTGTATGTTTATAAAATTAATTTATTTTACTATTTTCATATTTAATGTAAATATTATAATATAATTATTTTTAATACAGACCGAAGTAATTCATTATTTATTATAATTTGCGATTTGTTGCAATAAAAGTGAGTCAACCAAAAATAAGACAACTTTTGAAATAAACAATTAAAAATAATAAGTTGCAGTTAATGTTGTATAAATGATATAAGGTAAACTCATGCATTAAATAAACTAAAACGACTAACATTAGTTTAAAAGTAAGTATTTAGTAATAACGTACAATATTTCATGCACAGGTTAAGTGCACATGCACAAGTAAACTTCATGGTAGTAATAAATGATATAGATAATAATTATACTAGTAGCAGGATGTCTAAATCTAGATTTAATACACAATTGTATTTATATTTTAATTAATCAATTGTAAATAATGATATATTTTTCATTAAAAATTAACCAATTATAAATATCTAAAATATTTCATAATAAATTACAAAATAAATCTACTAAAATTTAAAATACATTTTTCTATTATATAAAATATAACTTGCATGTTTCTAACGTGCTATCAGCTAAGAGCTTACCATGAACTTTTATTTAAGGTAAGTTTTCTATTATTAATTAATTATACAGGTGTAAGTTAATATTAATAAGTAAAATAACCTTAGCGTTTATGCAGTATCTAAATTCTAGTTTTGTAAATGTACAAAATTGATTTTAACAACGCATTTGATAAAGCATATTTTGTATAAATACATATAGTTTCAAGAAAAATAATACGTTAGAAAGTTACAGTATATTTAATTATATAATGTGAATTGGGATGTGATAATTAACTTATAAACTATAATAAATTTTTATAATATATATGTGTAATATAATTATAACATAATTTTAAGCATTACGGGTTAAAAAAATTTAGAAAAACATTGTCGCTTATCTTGTTATCAATTTAGTAGCAAATTATTTTATTTATAATACAATCGATCAAATGTTTTGCGTCATTATGAAATTAATCTCATATAAAATAATATTCCCATTGATATAATCTATAAATATAATAAATTGAACCATGTAACTTTATTTAAATATAATAACAAACTTACTTCATATCCACGGAATCTGTTTATAATAAATAGTTTCCAACAATAAAAGCCTATTTTCTTGTCGCCAAGTCTTTGAATCATATTTGATAACTATATTACAAATATTACATATTATGAGTACTACAATGAACAAGGTATAAATATTTTATAAAATGAAATTATAGATACCTTTATCTTTTCTCTGCTATTCATATACTTTGTACATATAATATAT
>CAJPIZ010004011.1:0-10834 GCA_905368565.1 Medioppia subpectinata
TGTGTTAATTATAATGTATTGTATGACTAGTATTGTATCACAGTTTGTAATGTTTTACTTCAAATAAAACTATTTTATAATTCAAATAATAATTGTGTGATTGTGTGAGTCCTGAGAGTGACCTGACCTGACCAGACCCGAACCTCGGGAGCACCCGAGCTCCTACAAGGTGCGATTGACATAATGTCGGGAATAATTATGTGAAGTCATATATGCAAAGCTCTGATTTACATTTTTGATTTACATCTTTGACTTTCACTCACTTCAAAGTCAATACAAAATTACTTAAAACTAGTTTTTTCTTTTGAAAAATGTTTTATAAAGTTAATATTATTGTGAGAATTCAATAGTACTCGAGAACTAATTGTATTGATAGTCACATCTTGTGTAGTATAATATTGTAGACAAAAAATTAAATACTTATTAATATTAATTACTTTTTGAAATGTTAATTTTTATGATAATTTATGTTACATTTTGACTTATACTTAATAAATAAATTTTATTTCACAATTTCTAACTGAATTTAATTAACAAAAAACTATTTTTAGGTTTGCTTTTACTTTTTTGAACCAATTCTGTGCTCACATTCATTCCCAGCGAAACACTTATTGAAACTGTTTTAAAACTTTTTTCGTATTGAATTAAAAGTTTTAGTTCATTATACAGTAATCAACCAAGAATACTTTAATAATACTGTACAAATAAAAAATATTTTAATAATAAAAATTATATTTTGTTAAAATGTTTTCTCTATAAATAATCTATAAATTGGTAATAATGTATAATAAATTAGTATTTATATGTTTGTGTGAATTAGTAGTAGTGAATGTTGTAATAAATATTAAAATAGACAATAATAATGATGATAATTATGATTCTGATGACTACTATGTAAACAATGATTACCACAATGAAAGCGATAGTGTTTTGGATGATTGCGAGACTCAATCATTTGTGGATAGATTTCGAGTTCAACACCAAAACGGAAACAATGATTATTTTGGACACAAAGTCCAGAATATCGACCAAACAATTAATATAATTCATAATTTACCCAAAGTTTTCAACACATTATTGGGGTTTAAGAGAAGAGATAAATTAAAATTATTGCAATTGCTATCAGAAAGTGGTAACGGGTTGTCATTCCGGTGCTCATCGGCCTATTCAAGCATTTACAGAGCCATTCAAAACATGGATTTCTGGGCCATAAAGTGTGAGTTTATATAAAAGTTATATAATTTAATGATTAAATAACTAATTGAGAAATTAAACTACATTTACTACAATTATTTTAAATACTTATCAATAATAAGTTAATACTAATAAGTTATTGATAAAACTTGAAAATAAATTGCTTTGTTAAAAATGTTGCTAATATTAAACATAAAGTGATGTTGGGCAATTTGTTTTTATGTTTTTGGAAATCACGTGTTAATCATGCTGAAATATATTAGTAACAAATATACTAATTATCTAAATTACATTTCATATTTAATTAATCTATTTTTATTTAACCTCTCTATATTTATAACTATATTTGACAAATTATAATTATTGTAATTTACATTTATAATTAGATTGGTAATTCAATTAAAATTTTGCATTTTAAGAAAATACCAATTTAGTTTTGACAGATATTAACATAATCTGTTCATATAAATACACATTTGATAATAATTAGTTATTAATTTTATTTAATACTTTACAATCTCTCTCTCTCTCTCTCTCTCTCTCTCTCNTCTGTTCATATAAATACACATTTGATAATAATTAGTTATTAATTTTATTTAATACTTTACAATCTCTCTCTCTCTCTCTCTCTCTCTCTCTCTCTCTCTCTCTCTCTCAAACACTTTTTTACAAACATTTTAAGATTAAAACCATTATAAAAACAGGTTTGTGTATTGATGATCAAGGTGATATATAAGATTGCCACATATTGATAAATTACAAATTCCGTTCACATTTATAATAGATTTAATGATATAAATCTTTAAACGTTAACTGATATGATGTGTAACCAAATAGTGCTAAGAATTAATAAAACGTTTGATTAAAAAATGTTTAAAATCAAATAATTTAAGACTCAAATAACTGCTTAATTAAAACTTTAAATCAAATTCAAGGCATTCACTTAAATAACACACAAAACTACAGTTTTATGATAAAACTATAGTAAAACCGTTTATATTGCCAATATAATGCCACCTAGTTGATTAATGTGATATTAAAAAACTTACAAACTTGATTTTAAGTATTATTAATAATAACTTATTATTCTGAATAAAATTATCTGTTAAGTTATACACGTGTTTAACAATTTTTTAAATGATAATTAATATTATTAATTTCAATTTATCTTATTAAAATAAATAATTTTTACTTTTATTTAAAATTGCATTGAATTATTATTGCATAAAAACTTAATAAAAAATAACTATAGTTTTGTCTAATATTTAATAACTAAATTAAAATGTATTGACAAGTGGGACATAAAAATATGATTTATAATTTAAAATATTGTGTGAAAAAATATAAATTATATCTAATCTATTAAATCATATCTCAATGTTTATATCTAATAAGAAAATATGATTGAATTTTGGGTATTATTTTCTTACTTATTATTTAGTGATTTGATTTATTAGATCACGATTTCTCTCTCTCTCTCTCTCTCTCTCTCATACTCTNTAACTATAATTTAAAATTATATGATTTTTGTGTAATAAAACATAAAACTGTTAATAAATATAATTATCATGAATTTGATGAACATGTAGTTATGGACTCAATCGGATCGATCCCTCCGTCGGGTTTTCCCGAAGGAGTTTTCGCCGATTTTGGTCAATACGACGAGTGTCTGGCCGTTACCAGCGATGACCACAACACTGACCCCTCGCGGGTCACCGGGAAGTACTGTTTGGCAATTGTAAAGTTACCACATCCACCACATCCAGTCATTGATGAGCACATGATTGACTCGCAATACTTGGACAAAGAGCTAGACATTGATTTCAAACTCAATGAAATACACGGTCTGAACGTAATAACGATCAGAAATTTCATTGAAGGCCTAAATATGATAAACGGCTCGATATATCAAATGGGAATTTGCATTCCGGCTGTTTGTAAGCCTAAAGAGATTGAGGACACACTTAATAAAAGTATGATTTTAATTTGATATACATGTATAAGAAATATGTATGTATGATATATCACGTAGACCTTATTTGTTTGTTTTTATTAAGGCAGCAATTTTTTTGGGTTTTTAGCTTAAATAATTTAATCTGTTGTCAAAACTATTCAATCAAAAATATTAAATATGAAAAATATAATTCATATTTTTCTCCTTAAAAAGTGAAAATCAAAACAAAATTGCACTCAAAGTTATTTATGTTGTTTTTCCAGTATTTTATCCCATATTTCGGATGCCATTAGAAGTCAATCCCAAATGTCATACAATAGACGAAGATATAGTGATCGATAACTATCAGACTGTTTGCATGTAAATCAGTATTAATTTTTTAAAATTATTGTAAAATATAAAATATAAAAAATATAATGAACATATTGTTTAAATTACAAAACAGATTAATTTTGACAACTTTGATACTATGCTGTACATATGGCACAATATATGACTTGTATAACAACAATAGCACAGAAAAATCACATCAATATATTCTGTGCTTTTCTGTTATCAAAAACACGAAATCACTGTTTAAAACATCAAACAAATTCCGTGCGTTGGACACAATCAGACTGATCATGATCATACATGCACATATATTACACGCATATATACTCACGTATACACTGGGGGTAAAAACATTAAAGAAGGTAATAGTATGGTTATTACCAAGAATGTTCAACGATTGGCGGTATATAATGGTTAAGAGTCCGCTAATGATAGACGCGTTGTTCACATTAAGGTTACAATTAGAGTATTTCAATCCAAAACACTATGAATTAATTTTATGTCAAATTTTTGCAGTGGATTTTTAATAGCCTATACACTGATGAGAAAACTGCACAATACAAAGGGTGGCTTCAATTATCTGCTGTATTTGTTTCAACAGTGGATCAGATTTGTAGTGATAGTGTTCGGATCGATCACATTCTACTTTGTGTACCCATTGTTAGAGTCGGGACCCGTTTGGGAGTCGGCTGTGGATCTGATGACCACCGGCTGCAAGAATCCAATGAATTTATTGCGACTATTCTTCTTCATCAATAATTTTCAAGAGTTTCAAATTGAAAAATTCAGCGCAAGTGTAAGTGTTATCTAAACTGATCATGGCACATTAATTGTGTGTGTTTTAATTGTAGTGCAATATAACACTATGGTTTATGTCATCGCTATACCAATTCATCGTGATTACTCCCATATTTATCATACTGTACTATAAACAACCACGAGTTGGCAAATATATCATGCTAGGTGCATTATTGACAACATTACTGCTGACAGTATCGCCATTTATCATGTTCGGCATCAAACCATACCTCCAGCGTGTGGTCTATGGGACAAACTTTCTGACCGCCCGTTTCAACGACTCGATGAATTGGTATCACACGACTCCCAATAATCACGCCCTGAGTTATTTCATTGGGCTTTGTTTTGGACTATTGCTGGTCGAGAAAAGTCAACTCACCATAAGTGCACTCCGGGTGCGGCTGTATTGGTTGGCATCGGTTGCGGGCATACTATCGGTCTATTACTGGAACAATAGTTTCTATTACGTGTCGTCAACCGAACCCCAGACAAGAAAAGTCAACTGACCATAAGTGCACTCCGGGTGCGACTGTATTGGTTGGCATCGGTTGCGGGCATACTATCGGTCTATTACTGGAACAATAGTTTCTATTACGTGTCGTCAACCGAACCCCAGACCAGTGCTCTTCTCTGGCACTCTATCGGTAAAGCCATGTATTCAACGAGTTTTGGATGGATTTACTTCGCCTGTTGTACCGGAAGGGGAGGTTTGACTTATTTTGGTTACCACTAAATCAATGACAATAATAATATATTTATTAAACCTTTTTGTTTTGTTATATTTACTATTTTCTGTCATATCTGGTATTATATCAGGTTTTGTCAATCGGATCCTCTCGTGGCGTGGATTACAGCCAATAACTCGACTATCATTTGGTGTCTATTTATTGCATTATTTGGTTGTCATCCGTCGGATATTTATTGTAAAACAAACTAATTTTATTGACGACAGAATTATGGTTTGTTTAGTATTAATAGTATTGAAAACTTTTTAATTTAAATAATTTAAGTGTTATTTATTTTATGGTTTATTTAACAGATGGGAAATTTAACGCTTGATATAATGTTTGTTATAATACTGGCGTATATTTTTCATATACTCATTGAAAGTCCGTTTTCTAATGTTTTTCAACTAATGTTTGGCCGAAAGACAACAAATCAGTCAAAGACTGATGAAACAGATTTCAATAACAATATTAATAATAATCGTAAATAATAATTATGAAACATTTTAAATTATCATTTGTTTAAATATCACAATATTTACAAAAATATTAATATGTAAATTTAACATAATTAAATTTACATTATAAATGAATAAATGCCATATTTTAATATAAAAATGTATTTACAATATAATTTTCTATACGTCTTTACATTCTTTGATGTCGTTTTTGAGTCTATTCTTTAAACTCTTTTCTTTTGGTGAATAACACGATATTTTCGGACCATTTTTGCTGTAAATTATAACCCAATCGTTGTTTAGTGTTTGCGATGCCCTGAATATGAGAGCATTGCAATCGTATTGCGAGACATAGTCTTTGACGCCAACCGAACACTTGGTCTCCATTTGGCGTTCGTTTGATTGAATTCAATACAAATTATAGCAATTATTTTGCAAAACAAATACAGCATATGTTATAATAACCTAAAGTGAAGTGACATTACAGTCGTAATCACTTGCACTGAATCTATTGACAAATAATGCAATTAATAAATGTATTTTAAAAATGAGTTTATTTTAATATAAAATATAAAACAATGAATAGAATATTCGATTAAATAAAGAGTGTTAGAATTTATTGACAAAAGTGTGAATAAATATTTGTTTCTAATTATATGAAAACTATTTGAAATATCATAAAAAATTAGTGAAATAAAATGAAAAGAATTTGTGGGCAAAACATATGTAGAATAGGTGTGAAGAAAATGCAAAATAAATTGAGTTCCTATTTATTGCCCATTTGTTGAGCCAAACACTAGTCAACACACCCGTTGTAAGACTAAGTGTTTGGTTGCTTTGGACGGGGTGTAGCGCCAGATCCCTGAACTAATTGATGAATACTTTGCAGTAGTGGTGACTGCGATTCATAGAGAAGCGTCCAGCTGGCAAACAATGTTTTGATTTGGGTCCCTGTATAACATGTGAACATATAATCAAATCAAATCTATTGGTGACCAAAACATTCACATTACGTACGAATGGCAGCCTTAGCCTTAGGGTCCGATGTTGATGCTAAAGTATCCTTAAACTTTTGCTCTTGTTAATCTATAAATGAATGCATAATAATTGATGTATTTGTAGGCAAAACACGTATTGTATAATCGATCAGACAATACATACTATTCTCACAAAGCTGTCGGTCAATTCCCTGAACTTCATCCACCCGTTGCCTCAGTTGTTGCATCCGCTCGTCAGACGCTATACAACAACCGTTTATTACATACAAAAATGTGTAAATATTTAGAAATTATTAAATGCTTTATCAACTATTAATAAGCAGAAACCATAGTTTGTAATATTTATGTAATCACTAAACAAACCTGATGAAGGGATGTCCGCTGTATATGTATCTGTAACGGATATTATAAATGAATGTATAATTAATAAATTATATAAATCATAATATATGTCACCAAATAATGTACAATCAAACACACACCTCTACCTCCAGGAGTCAGTGGGTTATCCAACATATATGTTACTCTATGTCTTGGTGATTTCCCTAATTTTTTATTGATATTTTTATTTCGTATAAAATGTGTGAATATTTAGTGAATTATTATAGAAATTATCAAATGTTTTATCGATTATTATGTTTAACGCAAACAATGAATTGATTGCAATATTTATGTCAAACTTACATCTTTGTGGAATCGGATGAATGGATGCCGAGTACGGTATATCATCAACGGGTGGCTGCGGTTCACTCGGGCCCGCAGTAGCGACGACTTTGCATATAATAAATAAAACAATTGATTATAAAATTAATGTCAAAACAATAATCAAATGTTTTATGACTTACATATTGCCCAAATCAAAAGAACAAGAATCACTACAATGACACAAACGGAAATACCAATTATAATCCAAATCCATTTGGAATCCGAGGTTTCAATCGGTGAGAAACAATCACTCAAAATACGTTTCCAATTGTCCGATGAATTACACTAAACATTGAAATTCACGGTTAAAATAATTTATATAAAAGTTTATAACAAATACTCGAAGCGTTTTGTCTCTAATAGATTGCGTGCAATAATGGGGGCGATTGTCTCGATTGGAGAATATATGGTATCCCATGATTGTTGTGCCGTCGGGAGTGATGTCAACCAAACCCTCGATAGTCCGCACAATCGATGGATCCATGGATTGAAGGAATAGTGATTTCCAGTCAACCTTTCGCTGGCATTCGGTTGTATTCTTTACAAGTCTTTCACTTGGATTCTGAGGTTTTGGTGAATAACACCAAATCTGAGACCCATTTTTGCTGTAAATTACGACCCAATCATTGGCTCGTGTTTCCGATGCCCTAAATATAAGAGCCTTTGAATCGTATTGAGAGACAATATCATTGCCGCCGACCGAACAATTGGTCTCTATTGGGCTTTTGTTGGAATCCTTTGAAATAATTACAAATTATATAAATTATTTTAATTATAACTTAAATGTATAATAACCTGAAACGTGACATTACAGTCGTAATCACTTCCACTGAATCGGTTGACAATCGTCTCATTAATTGGTTTTTGAGAATTGTTTTTCATTTTTAAGACTTCGTTGGCATCAAAACCAAACTCCCATTGATTTCCATTCGTATACATTATATACGCTTTTTGGAGACTCGAGTGATAGACATGAATGCCTTTATATCTGTCGTCGGTTTTCATTAATCCACAAAAATCCTGGCATTGAATGGCATTCAAAGACACAATGAGTACAAGAATTGCAACCATTTTCATAAATTAATGGCAAAAATTGTGATAACTGTTGGAAAATGTAAACAAATAATGGTTTTTGTATTTAATTTTAACAATTAATATAAAGTGAGATTAAATTCAATTTTTTATTCATTTAACACAATATTATTGTCTCGGAATTAATGTCTGAATTCACATAACTATCACATAATTATAACTTATTACTAACCATAATAAGTTATTAGTAAAGCTCGCAAAAAGCGGCTAAAAATGTTTTAATTGTTGCAAT
The DNA here is from genome assembly GCA_905368565.1 of Medioppia subpectinata. Taxonomy (NCBI): domain Eukaryota; kingdom Metazoa; phylum Arthropoda; class Arachnida; order Sarcoptiformes; family Oppiidae; genus Medioppia; species Medioppia subpectinata. Next base: position 8,490 of record CAJPIZ010004011.1, read on the forward strand.
CTTTGAAAAATATGAGACTAGTGTTCAGTTATTAGTAATAACTTATTAGTCAAATAAGAATAAACAGTAATTACTAATTACTAATTAATGTAAAACTAAGATTACGGCTGTTTTACAAGTAAGGCGATTGAATGGCATTTAGTATTGACTGCATAGACGTGTGGGTAAAGCAAAGATCAATCACTCGTTTGTAATTATTGTATAAAATCATGTTTTAATTAAAAAAAATAATAGTTAAAAGTAATAAATAAAACTACTAAATATATCTTATTAAACATAAAGATTAATAATTAAATTTATTACAATCTTAAACGATAAATCTACGGTTTAATCTACTTTTTAAAGTATTGTTCACTTCGGAGTAGGTTTTAGTGGACTCTTAGACTTTGGATCTTTATATAAAATATAATAAATAAAACAATTAATTGTTTGTAATATTGATGTCAAACACTAAACACACCTTTTGTGATACTTTTAGACTTGATTTGTGAGCACCGGTTCCTCCCTTTGTTTCAACCATTGGTGTCTTCGCTGCAGTTTTTACAGGACTCACAGACTTTAAGTCTAAAACACAACAAATAATTAATTGTTTGTAATATTTATAATTACAACAAAACCTCGATTCAAATTGTTATTTATAGGTTTGCCTCCACTTTGTTGTCCACCTCTTTGTGGACTCTTTCCAGACGTGTCTTTCCTCTGAGGAGATGTTTGCACTCTATTTGACACATTTGATGCCGAATGTGCGGAAACACTGTCTTTTGATTCCACATTCAAATTGGTTTTTTTGTCTAAAAATGTATGAATTATTAATTATGGGTTAAAAACATATATTTTAAAAAATTCATAAAACAATAGACAACACATACCCTTCCTTTCAATGGTTCTCTGACTGGAAGATGTCATCGATTTGGGTGGACTCGCGATTCGGTCTATAAAATAGGCGTAAATTCACACAACAAATTAATTAAAATATAATTAATTATAATATTAACTATCAAATGTTTTATCAATTACTTTGCATTTTGTAAACAATTGCGTATAAAATGACACAAAGAAGCAAACAAATGATGAAACCTATAGAAACCACAATCAAAATCAATGGATTACCCTTTGGTGGTATTTCAGGTACATTCTCAGGGAAACAATTTGTGTTTGAATTGCACTAAAATTACAAATTAAAAAATTTAAAGTTTTTATATAAGAATTTATAACAATTAACTTAATCTTTGGTTTAATAGATAGTAATTGTGTGCAATAAAAGGGACGATTGTTTTCTTTATAGAATATGCGATGTCCGACGATATCACCGCCAGTTATTATATCGACGATACCATCGATTTTCTCGACAATCGATCGATCAATTGATTTAAGGAACAGTGAATCCCAGCCAACCTTTCGCTGGCATTCGCTCTCATTCTTTACGAGTCTTTCACTTATATTCTGCTCTTTTGGTGAATAACACCAAATCTTTGACCCATTTTTGCTGTAAATAACGACCCAATCATTGGCTCGTGTCTCCGATGCCCTAAATATGAGAGCTGTTGAGTCGTATTGCGAGACACTGTCGTTGATGTTTTTGCCGCCGAACCAACACTTGGTTTCTATTAGCCTTTCATTGGACTGCTGTGTGAATACAATTCAATACAAATTATAATTATTATTTTGTTAAACAAATTAAAGTATAATAACCTGTTTAGTGACATTACAGTCGTAATCACTTCCACTGAATCTATTGATTATATCAAAATCAATTATAGCCCGACTGTTGTTTTGCATATTTAATACTCCGTTTTCATCGAAGTCAAACTCCCATTGATTTCCATTCTTATACATTATATAAGAGTTGTAACGACTCGAGTGGTAGACATGAATGCCTTCATATCTATCTTTAGGATTTATTAAACGACAAAAATCCTGACATTGAATGACATTTAAAAATACAATGAATAAAAGAATTGCAATCATTTTCATAAACAGTAGAACTGATGTAAAGATTGCGATAACTGTTAGAAAATGCGAACTAATATTCAATTTTGTGGTGAATTATAACAATGAATATAACTTTATATTTAATTCAACGCATTTCTATCCAGCGCTCAATTCAATTAAGTATTGTTACAATAATAAATCCTATATATTAATTTAATTATGTTTGTGGAAAATCCACTAACAATTGCCGGATATCTCGAGACATTGTTGGAAATTAATTTAATTTATCCTATATATTAATTTAATTATGTTTGTGGAAAATCCACTAACAATTGCCGGATATCTCGAGACATTGTTGGAAATTAATTTAATTTATCCTATATATTAATTTAATTATGTTTGTGGAAAATCCA
>CAJPIZ010004012.1:0-10833 GCA_905368565.1 Medioppia subpectinata
TTGGGACCCATTGATGGCATCGATATGTGGGATATTCTTAACCATAACTTAGAAAACCCACGAAAACATTTATTGCATAATATAGACCCAATTGATAACAACTGGGCGCTCAGGTCAGGCGACTATAAGCTCATATATGGTAGCCAAAAGGGCGGAAGTAATTGGTATTTACCGCCGGGAGATACCACTGAAACCGGTGGCCAACATATAATTAATTCACAAAACTTGCCCGACATATATCGAAAATCAAAAGTTTATAAATCACTCAAAAAAATAAATCTACACTCAATTAAAGTAAAACAAATTTTGGTGAAATGTAACGCATCGCTGACAACGGACTGCGACCTAACTGTAATGCCCTGTCTTTTCAATGTTAGATTAGATCCGTGCGAATACAACAATATATACGATCAAAATCCACATATTGTCAAAACAATGTATAGTTTATTAGAGGTATATAATGCGAGTGCTGTCCCGCCCGGCAATCAACCCGCTGACCCCAGGGCTGACCCTATATATCACGACGGCTGGTGGTCAATCTGGGAGTGAATCAATTAACATGATTAATTATTTAAATATTTATTATTCATATAATAATTAAATGTAAATGTAAGAAACGCAAAATGTAAATTTTTGTAAAAATAGTAATTCATTTTAGAAATAGTATTTTAAAACCAATATATTTAATAAAATTTATAAAAACAAAAATACCAATATTTGATAAACATAATAATTTGTTTAAAATTTGTATTTTAGTATCATGTATAGCGTTCCCAGAAGCTCCCGGAATGCATGCGCTTCTAGGAATTGAGATCTTGCTCCTTTCTCCCGGCGGGGTTCTCGCCATTGATATGGGCAGCTCAAGGAATTTAAAATTCAATGCAGCATGCCTATTTTATAAAAAATATCAATAAAAATAATTTTGATTTTAGTTAAGTAAGTAACAGATTAGCTAGTTGTTAATGCTTACATTTACCCGAAAATATCAACTACGTAATTTGGCTGGAAAATATAAAGTAGTGTTCTCAAAGTAATTACAAACTTGTAATGCAATATAATTTATATTATATAAATTACTATTTATATAATGCATTAATGGTTTATATAATTATTTATGCTTAAAATACTTATCAGCGAAAAACTCAAGGAATTTTTAATAAAATCTCAAGAAATCTCATAAAAGATATTACTTAAAAATACAATTCTCAGGGAAATGACCTGGGAATACTAATAAACTTTTATCTCTTTAACTTGCTATCTCTCCCTAATTTAAAATGACTGAATCATTTCAGAATTGGATGAAAATTATTTTACAGTGTATTGAAATGATAAAATTAATTAATAATATTGATAATAATTTAATATCTCCAAAAACCAGCATGATTTTTTATTCGTCTGTGTTTTTATTATATGTGTAAACTAAAATTTGAACACTACGTTCATATATTATTGGTGTTACCTAATCTTTAGTTCATATGTTGATAATATGGTATGTGGAAAATAGTATGTGTCAATGTCTTTATGGTTATTAAACTGTCTCAAGTGTTATAAAACAAAACAAGGATTGCACAACAATGCGATAAGTTAACTACATTTTGGGATGTTGCCCATGTATCATTACCAGGGAATTCCAAAATAGAGAGGGGCTTTTATTATTTGAACGTGGTTAGTGTTTGACCTTGGTAATTTTTATATATTTCTAACTATAAATGTGAATAGTGTATAAATAATGTGCACTATTTTTATAAATTTGCCCTACGTTGGCCCATTGGAATGCTGTGATTATTACCAATGTTAAGTTTATGCAATAGGATTATGTCCCATGGGGAGGGGGGATAAGGTGTTGCCGACTGAATTTATAAACCTCAAGTTTCATATATGAATTGAGGTTTAAAATGTGGCGCTGTTTTAGTAGACAGTATTACATTTATTTTATTGAAGTTTATAGTATATAAATGTTGCCAATTATTACAAAATGTTATCATTTATTTTTATAACATATTCGGATACAATCGCAATATGAATGTTAAAATATATAGCATATTAACAATTTTATTAGTAAACGGCAATTTAGTAGTCATTCAATGTGCAAATGTAACATCTAAAAACATTCCACCTAGACCATTTACCCAGAGTAAATATGACACATCTACACTAATATTATTACAAATAGTGCAAGGTTTTGGTGACGAATCACCGGCTAGTTTCTACCAAGGTGATCCCTACGCTGACGACACGTGGCCGGACGGGTTGGGCCAACTCACGCCTAAAGGCAAGCGCCGTATGTATAACACGGGTCGACTGTTTCGGCACCGATACGGCCAATGGCTGGGAGTGTCGCCCAAAACCTTATACCAGAGGAGCGCCGCTCCTAACCGGTGTCTGGAGAGCGCGTACGCCGTGTCCGCCGGTATGTACGCGCCGTCGGGCCGATGGGTGTGGGACCGACCGCTAGAGTTGGCACACCTGTGGCAGCCGATGGCCGTTCAGACGGTGCCCGTCACGATCGACGCCCTGTTGGACGTGATGGCCACGTGTCCGGCGGCCGAGGCTGCCTTTACTGCGCAGATAACATCGCAGGCGTACAATTCAGCATTAGACAATTACCAGGCGTTTGTGGCCCAGATCAATCGCTTGACCGGCAACAATTTTACCACGTTGATGGATATGCAAACTTTATACCAGACATTACACTGCGAACTCAATTACGATCCGCCAAAAGCGCCGCCCGCGTGGCTCCGGACAATGGGCGTCACCCGTACACTGGCACAGCTCCGGGCGTTTCAAGTTCAATTTTACGAGTACTTAACCGTGTCGTCGGTAGCCCAGCGCCTTAGGATCGGTCCACTAATGGGCACATTAGTAGCCAATATGCAGAGTGGTATTACAATGACGGCCAATACCACCAGGGTAAAAGTCTACCAATATTCAACCAACGATTTAAACCTAACATTTGTGTTACGCGTACTAAACAGTGAAGTTGTGTTAACCACATACGGCTCCGCTCTAGTGTTTGAGTTGCACCAAATTAACGGCAAATATATTGTCAAGGTGTTTTACGCGCGCCAACTAGATGAATTTAATTTTGACTGGATTAGTGTTAAGTTACCTGGTTGCAAAATGGGTAACGAAGCGGTAGGCCAGTGTAAATTTCAGGCATTTTCTAAATCACTGCAAAGTTTTATTCCTGTTAATTGGAGTGCAGAGTGTGGACTCAATTATACGGTACCTGTTTATCCATGATCATTTAAGTTTTTAGTATTTAATAACAAATATGTTAATTAAGTTAATATAATATTTACATAAATATTTATTTGTAAATTCATTATAACATAAAGTATGTATGTTTACATACGGTATGTTTTTATTGTTCATTTGTTTATATTAATTTAAATAATAAAATTTAAGCAAACGTTGGGCTCCTCTATGGGACTTAACATGGGACCACAGCTTAAGTACATGGCTATATTTTAACATGCAATAATGTGATCCTATGGGGAAAATGTTAAGTCTATGGACAATGTTAAATCTACGGGAAGTTTATGAAAATCATATTAAATCTGTATAATATAAGTAAAATAAATTTTTTAGGCATTGCCTGAATTGTGGTTAACTTATATTGGTTAACCTTGTTTATTTTTTAGTAAATTTAACTTTAAAAATTTTGTTTTAAACAATTATTTAAAATATGATTTATGATAATTAACAAACATTAAATATAATATAATATATATATAATATATTAATATTATTAAAACAAATTATAAATATACTTTTGATTAATTTGTTATTAATACTTAAATAAATAAAAATTATAATTATATTATGAAACATCGACATAATTACATAATATGTTATGGTTAGCTATAATTACATTTAATATACCAGAAAGCATATGAATTTAAAAATATTCTTAAGTTAATATTATAAATAATCATTTAGTTGTTTTAAAACACTTGAAAAATAGTTTAATTACTATAAATTCATTGACACCACTATTATAAAAAAAATATATAATAATTATTTTTTAAAAATCTTGTGGCGTGGAATACCACAATTATAATAAAACATGCATTATTATGTAATATATAATATGACATAGGTATATTTGTAAGAATATGTATTTAATTATTATATTTTTGACGATTAGTATATAAAGTGAACTCAGAGTTTAAATAGTCTATTAATTGGACCATTATTAGTTTTGTAAAATAAAAACGATGTTAGCAACCATATTTACATTAATCATATTACTAATTGGTTTTATAAGCAGTAATGATCATGATCACATTACGTACGAAACACTTGGCCATAATGCCGGGCGAAACACTCGGCAAGATACAACTAATGAAACCACATATGTCACAACGGACCTTGTATTAGCTCAGATAGTCCAATTTTATGGTGACGTTACACCAATCCAATTTTACCAAGGTGATCTGTACGCTAAAGCGTGGTGGCCGGACGGGTTGGGCGCGCTTACACCCAAAGGCAAGTATCGTATGTACGAAACGGGCCGACTATTAAGGACATGGTATGGCCAATGGTTGGGCACTTCGCCCAAAGCCATATACCAGAGGAGCGCTTCTCCCGACCGGTGTCTGGAGAGCGCGTACGCCGTGTCCGCCGGTATGTACGCTCCGGAGGGCCGGTGGGTGTGGGACCGACCGTTGCATTTGTCCCACTTGTGGCAACCGATGGCCGTACAGACAGTGCCCGAGACTGTCGACGCTCTGTTAAACACGAAGGCCGACTGTCCGACAGCGGCTACCATTAAAGGCCAGCTGATAAACTCGCCGACGGCCGCCGCATACTTGTCCGGGAATCAAAAGTTTATAAATCGGCTTAACAATCTGATTGGCTACAATTTTAGTACCTTGAGCGAATTAACCGCTTTATACGATACGTTGTACGACGAGCTGAACTACGATCCGCCAAAACAGGCGCCCCATTGGCTCCGGACAATGGGCGTTAACCTAACGATGGCTCAGCTCCTGGCGTTTAAACTCAAATACTATGATATATTGACCAGTAATGCAATGGACACGAGGCTACGGATTGGCCCACTAATCGGCGTAATGTTAGACAATATACAAACAGCGATAGCTGCGTCGGTCAATAGTACCAGGTTGAATGTGTACCACTACATGACCAGCGATATTATGTTAACCTATTTGTATCGCGTGATAAACGGAGCGGTTATATTGCCCACTCACGGCTCGGTGTTAGTATTGGAGCTGCATTTATTCAAAGGTCAATATATCATAAAATTGCTTTATGGTAATTACAACATCGATTCGGATACATTTGCTTGGAGTAAAGTAGAAATGCCCGAATGCGCTCTGCCAGGCGGAAACCCAGCGCATATCGTACAATGTGTATTGACCACGTTTATTGATTTAATGCATAATTACATACCTGATGATTGGAGTGCCGAGTGTGGCTTAAATTATTCGGTACCTATTTATCCTTAATTATAATGTAAAATATTTTAATAATGTACAGTATGTAATGTTATTAAGTTTATTAAGTTTTTATTAAATGTGCATACTGTATACTGTGTACGTAAAATTGTAAAATAAATATTAAATGGTGTACTTTATATAAAATTAAATATTAAATATTGTATATAAAAAATTTTAAATATGTCTTCAAGCAATAAAATTTAATGTTATATTTTTAAATTATAATGGTGTCAATGTATGTTTGGCCCGTAAAGTGTTTTATTATAAATAACTAAAAATAAGTATGTTAAATTAATTGTCCTTAAAATATATAATTTCCCTGCTGAGTCCGGATTGGTCAGTCCTTTTGTTACTTTGTTATTAATACTATTTAAATAAAAATTATAATTTAATTTTGATATGTCGACATAATTACATATGGTTATATATAATTACATTTAATTTACCAGAAAGTAAATGACTTAAGAAATATTTTTAATTTAACATTATAAATAATTATTTACTTGCTTAAAACACTTGAAAAATAGTTTAATGATTATAAATTCATTGACACCACTATTATAAAAATATATAATAAATACTTTTTAAAAATATTGTGGCGTGGAATACCACAATTATAATAAAACATGCTCTATTATGTTATTGTACAGGATATACGTAAGAGTATGTATTAAATTATTATCTATAAAAGATATATTTGCAACAATTAGTACATAAATGGACTCGGAGTTTAGATAGTCTATTAATTGGACCCTTATTAGTTTTGTAAAATAAAAACAATGTTTGTAGGCACATTGTTGGCAACCACATTTACATTATTCATATTACTAATTGGTTTTATAATCAGTTATGATCATGATCACTTTAAGTACAAAACACACGGGAAACAAATAACTAATGACACAACATATAACACAGTGGACCTTGTATTGGCACAGATAATCCAAGTGCACGGTGACATTACACCAACTCAGTTTTATCAAGGTGATCCGTATGCTAAATCATGGTGGCCGGACGGGTTGGGCGCGCTCACACCCAAAGGCAAGTATCGTATGTACGAAACGGGCCGACTATTAAGGACATGGTATGGCCAATGGTTGGGCACTTCGCCCAAAACAGTGTATCGCAGAAGTGTATCAAATGGTCGCTGTCTGGAGAGCTCGTATGCCGTGTCGACTAGTTTTTATGAGCCGACGGGTCGGTGGGTGTGGGACTTACCGTTAGAGTTGTCCCACTTGTGGCAACCGATGGCCGTACAGACAGTGCCCCACACTGTCGACGCTCTGTTAGACGTGAGGGCCAACTGTCCGACAGCGGCTACCATTGAAAGTCAGCGGACAAACTCGCCGACGGCCGCCGCATACCTGTCCACTTACCAGACGTTTTTAAACCGGCTGAACAATTTGGTTCCCATGTTAAAATCATGTAACCCGCTTAACTGGTGAAACATGCTATGCAACATGCTGCTCGACTTGATGCTAGGCGGTTTTGTCCGCGGGGTAACCGAGGCCTGCTACCCGCAGTTGGATTGCTACCCTCAGCTCCGGGCGTTTAAACTCAAATACTATGATTTATTAACCAGTAATGCAATGGACCAGAGGCTACGGATTGGCCCACTAATCGGCGTAATGTTAGACAATATACAAACATATATTGCTGCGTCGACCAATAGTACCAGGTTGAATGTGTACCACTACATGACTAACGATATTATTTTAACATATTTGTATCGGCTATTAAATGGGAACGTTATATTGCCCACGTACGGATCGGTGCTAATATTGGAGCTGCATTTATTCATGGGCGAGACGTATGAAGTGAAATTACTTTTTGGTAACAAAACCGGTCCGGATACATTTGCATGGAGTAAAGTAGAATTGCCCCCGTGCGCTGTGCCGGGTCAACCGCCCAATCAACCTGTCGTACACTGTTTATTGGACCCGTTTATTAATTTAATGCATAATTATATACCTGATAATTGGAGTGCCGAGTGTGGCCTAAATTATTCGGTGCCTATTTATCCATAATTATTATGGAAAATATTTTATCATACGATGAGAGTTAAGAATTTCGATGAAGGTTTTTAATATCTTATGGAATATTATTAGAACGGGTTTTATTAATAAATTTTTACATTTAGACATTTGTGTAATAAATAAATCATAAATATTTAAAAATTAACCGTGTTAATTAATTTACTCCCAAATTGACCACCAGCCGTCGTGATATATAGGGTCAGCCCTGGGGTCAGCGGGTTGATTGCCGGGCGGGACAGCACTCGCATTATATACCTCTAATAAACTGTACATTGTTTTGACAATATGTGGATTTTGATCGTATATATTGTTGTATTCGCACGGATCTAATCTAACATTAAAAAGACAGGGCATTACAGTTGGGTCGCAGTCCGTCGTCAGCGATGCGTTACATTTCACCAAAATTTCTTTCACTCTAATTGAGTGTAGATTTATTTTTTTGAGTGATTTATAAACTTTTGATTTTCGGTATATGTCGGGCAAGTTTTGTGAATTAATTATATATTGACCGGCGGTTTCAGCGGTATCTCCCGGCGGTAAAAACCAATCATTGTCTCTTCCGTTGTCAACGGTGCCCGATATGAGCTTATAGTCGCCTGACCTGAGCGCCCAGTTGTTATCAATTGGGTCTATATTATGTAATAAATGTTTTCGTGGATTTTCTAAGTTATGGTTAAGAATATCCCACATATCGATGCCATCAATGGGTCCCAAGTCTCGTGTTTTACCCCCAATTGCACTGTAAATGGTTGGCAACCAATCCATTGCATGCATTAAATGGTCGCTAATATATCTCTTTTTTAGGCGTGAACTCCATATGAAAGCATTGCCACGAATGCCGCCCTCCCATAGTGTGGTCTTTCCGCCTATCATTATATCATAGATAAATAAATATAAATTTCATATAATTACAGTTGTCTAGCTCAGTGAAATTGATAGAAGAGGAAAGAATAATTATTTCGCAAAATAGTTGGTTGTAAAAATTGGGGGGGGGGCAGGGTGTGGAAAATTCGTGTATGGCTTGGTGAAATGATTTAAAATGATTAACAAAATAAATTGAGTTATCACGTAAGCAAATTAATTAATGAATTGAACCCCTTAGTGGCCAATTAGATCCAACGCCTTTCTCATTAATGGGCGCCCCGTTGTCTGTCGTGAATATAACGATCGTATTGTCCAATATATTCGCCTTCAAGAGTGCGGCAAATATATCGCCCACCGAGTCGTCCAAAACCGATATCATTGCCACTAATGTGCGTCGTTTGGTGTCTGCGATATCATTGAATTTGTCGATATATTGTTGCGGCGCCTGAATTGGGTCGTGCACTGACTGATGGGCCAGATATAGGAATAGGGGTTTCGTAGAGTTTCCCGCACTTCCCCTTCGGTTAATTAAATCAATGGCTTTATTTGTGTAGATATGTGTCGAATAGATGCCCTCATATTCTGTTAGGTTTACCCGATTTTCATTGTCCCGGAAGTCAAACCCATTGGCTGCCATTCGAGTGTAATAGTCCTCCGAATCCGTCCAATACCCAAAATGTGTGTCAAATCCGCGTTGTGTTGGCGTATATTCCCGTTTGAAAAATCCCTGATGCCATTTGCCCAGCATATGTGTCTCGTAACCTAGATCTTTGACGTGTTGCGAGAGTAGCCGGAATTGAAGTGGCGTACCCCACGGACTGTTATTGCTAATAATACTGTACTGCTCTCCCGTATGGATCGGGTGATAACCCGTGAGGATTGCACTTCTCGATGGCGAACAAATAGGCGACACGTAATAGTTGTTCAAAATAATACCACTTCCGGCCAATAGGTCTATGTTTGGTGTCCGCACCTGTTGTGAGCCGTGAAAGCCCACGTCTCCCCAACCTATTACATTTAGTCCAATCATTATTGCATCTAGTTGTTAATAATTATCAATATAATAACACTAACCGTAATCGTCTGCCAGAATAAATATAATATTTGGTTGTTTAAAACGATCACTACCACACAAAATAAATGATACACAATAATAAATTATTGTAATTAACCACGTGCACCGCATTTCCATTACACTAAAATAAAATGTTTATTATACAATACAAAAATTAATTAATGACTATGTTCACTTCATGCTCTAAATAATATTGTTGAAATTGGCAAAATATTTCATAATCGCCACGATTAAACAAATCAGATTACACAACTTAGACACATTTTTATCAATACGGATATATTTATTTATATTAATTTTATAATTATGTGTCAGGTGAGGTTGCCAGAATTTTATTTAATATGGTATAACAGATGAAGGTTGTCAATAATGCAAAACTTGCAGTATACTTATTTTTAGTATACTTTTTAGCTTGTGGTTAATTGATTATTTTGAAAAGTACCCGACACCGGGGTTAAGGCCGGAGAGTGGCTCTTGGGGTGGGGGGATAGGGAATGTTTGGCCAAACTCTGACGCCCAGCTCGGGTGATGTGCTGTTCCGGCTTTGTTTGGTGTATGGTTTGAGGGGTGGAAAGGCATAAATCACACACTAGTTTCTCAAAGCCGAGACTCTGCGCATAAAGTGAGAAGCCTTAATCCGACATAATGTGTCAATCAATTAAATTAATTAATACCATATATGAATATGTTTTTGTCGCAAACATGTAATCTTGTGTGGATTTGTCTCAGCGTTGGTCCGTTTGTGGACAAAATTAAAACAAACAATTATTGCCAGTTTTGAGGAACAGTTGTATAATTGTTAATAGATTTAAAAATTTAATTAACAATTTTTATACATGTATTTTTGTATCATGTCTAATATAAATAGAAATTAAAGAATTAACTTTTTCCCCTTCTGTCAGTTATCCCATTAGAAATTAATTAAACATATTATAATAAATTTTAAACACAAATGTTTTTTTGCTTTTATTAATTTTTGTTGAATTTGAGAGTTGTTTAAAAAGATATTTATAATAAATATTCAAAGTTGTCGTGTTTTAAAGTTTATAATTATTAAATTCCTTTAACAATTATTTATATATAAAATGTTGCTATAATTAACTTTATGTAAACTTATACACGTAGCTACGGATTGCTGGTTATTGCTCTCGCTTACTTTTGCACACCATTCCAATATAACCAAGTGTTAAATAAACCAGTGACATCCCAATTAATACCAATGAATCAAAATGGATATCATTTTCATTGAAACCCTGTGCAATGATTACGTTAGAACCATTGCCATAACAATGTCCCACCGATTGGCTATTATTGTAGCATGGTATATTCTCTACAGTGCGCCATTGGCTGATCATAAATTGTTCGTAACCATAATGATTAATAGCTAGATATT
>CAJPIZ010004013.1:0-10832 GCA_905368565.1 Medioppia subpectinata
TAATAAATGTTGTTATCATCGGCTATATGTGTAACTATTTTACCCGTATATCTGGGGGATAGTTAGCGACCGGTTCCGCATAACCCGATCCCCGATCAGTCCAATACTGACCGCTCGGATCGTAACAATTTTATTAAAAATTAAATTGATATTTATTTGCATATTATTTATCTGGACATGTGGGTTATTTTAATGAAAAATGCCATCATTATTATAATTACCTGTAATATATAAATCATATGAACATTATATAAACAAATAATAAATGCAATATATTATTTAATACCTCATAAAAGTGTTTGTAATTAATTATAAATATATGATAGCAATAGAAACCAACAGTTTTGTCGCTTAGCTTTTCAATCCATGAAAGCAACTATTATTAAGTATAAAACATAAATCACAGAATTTATCAATAAAATCGTTATTTAATTAAAATGAAAAACAAATAAAACCAAACCTTTATTTTAGAAGTGTTATTGAGATTTAATTGTAAATTAATTAAACAAATCAATAATTTATAAGTAGTTTTTGATTCGTAAACCACTTGCGAAGCGATGTTTAATATAATGACAAATATTGTAAACCAAACAATAGTGCCGTAAATGAAAGCAGATTTAATGATTATATGCATTGACACAAATAAAGTGATGTAAAGACAGAATGTAATGAATGTTATGTTACATAATATGAATACAAACAAAAATTTAGACCAAACATTGCCATTGAATTCAATGATCTCATTGTGTATTGAATTGATTTTTGTCAACAGTTGCCGCAAATCTGTGCCATTAATTTGTTGTTTCAATTTTAATATAGTATTTACCACGTTGTTAATGCTTTTAATTTTTAGTTTTGAATAATATATGATTAAATACAAGTAAATGATCTCGTAGAAAAAATAGTTGCCCAATATATAGCCGCAAAATATTAATAATATAGTCCAAATAAATAGTGTTAGTGAAATGATCATGATGTAATTTGTATAGCAATTCATAATGCATTGAGCGATTAATATGGATGAAAATAGGAAACCAATGAATGGAAATGTGGCTATAATTGGTTTGGGATATATTAACAGGTATTTTGATATTTTCATTAATTTTTTCACATCCATGGCATCCGTGAGACCAATACTTTGAGGTGATATTAAACCAGACATCATATCAAATGGTCTCATATAAGAAGGTTTGCCTTCATTTTTGTGGATGAAGTGAACAATGAATGAAAACAAGACATAAATACCGCAAATTATAATGAAAATATTGACGTGAATTTTGGCTTTTAAAAAGTATGGGAAATCACCGGCCAATAGATATATCATATCATCATTTGATGTGATTTTAATGCCAACATAACAGCGGATTACATATAATAAGACAATTGTGAAGCTTATAATTGGGTGACAAATAATGGATCTCTCGTGTGATCCGTATCTAAACCAAGAGATGCCATATCTATATAAATGACTGCCAGCCGATGGAATGACCACATGTTTTGGTAGACAAATATAAAGCTCTCGATCAAAAATATCGTTCATTTTGTGGGTCTTTTTATAATTCATTTTAATTATTAACTTTTATTATTATATTTGAAAAATTTTATGATATTTTTCTTTATAATAAAGTAATCTCATAAAATCTATATAATTTGTAATAATTTCTAAAATAAAAATGTTATTCAAATACAAATCCAAATATCTTTAAGTGCATTTAGACCATCAAAACTTAAAGTAAATTATAAATGTATGACACATTATATATAATTGTTATCCATATTATTAACGTAATAAGTTATTACTAATAACATTACATTTGATTTTTTATTAGAAGCAATAACGATACTTGTAATTATAATGTTAATTATCACTATAAAAACTAGAATTACAATAGGAATCGTGTATTAATAATAAATAATTAGTTGCATGTCACGAATGGTATTATTATACAATAGTACTAGTATTAGTGTATTTATTATTGGTATAAAGTTATAACACTTACTGTTACTTCATTTAATATATCCCTAAAAAATATATCCCGTAACAAAAATATATGCCTTCTACCATTCATTGTACCTCTACATCAATTGTACAGCAAATACTAGAGAAATATATTAAATGAAGTAATTATATATTGAATAAAAATAAAAAATTTAAATAAAAAACATTAAATAAATGAAGAAAAGTTTAATTATTGTTTGCTTTATGACAAAATATTTACTTATAAGTCAAATATGTATTTATATGTAAAATAACTGTTAAAATGACCCTTATTATGTAATTGGTTAGTCCAAAGTCCCAAACATGTATCTTTAACAGGTCAATATATTTAAAAACATATTTTGAAGGTCTTTAAATATAACGTTTCAATCCATTAAAGAATCTGTAATTAAAATTTTTTAATTAAAATAAATTAAATATAAAATAATGGTATTGTAGAAAATCTTACATTTACAAAGATAATCTATATTTTACATGTTGTTTTCAATTCGCAAACCAGTTGAGAAGCAATGTTTAAGTATGCGATTATTATTAATACAAATAAATTAATCAATTCGTATAATAGATTAACTATTCTTATATTTATAGTCATATTGCAAAATGTACCAAATATTATACAATGTGCTAATGAATAACAATTTGATTAAAATTAATCTATATTAATTGATAATAGTTATCATTATAAATTAATACTATATTAGAAATGGCACTTTTGTATTGTTTGTCAAGTATTTATGTTTTGTTCAATATTCTATCAAGTATAAAAGTACCCAATCTTACATATCGTGCCAAATATATATATGTTATGGATATTAAAAATAGATAAAATAATATTGAGTACAGATATTACTTTATAAAGATTAATTTAATAATTGGGTATAGCAAATAATAGCAAATTATCAATAACAGGATTTAACATTTAAATGGTATATAAAACGTTGAGTTTTATTGAAAAATTATTAGTAAATTATTTTAATATTAAATAATCAAATAAATATTATAAAAAATTTATAATAATGTTTGCCATATATTTGTTAGCATTGATTGCTTTCGCAAATGTTAATGCATTTCAAGTAAAGGAAAGCAATGATATTTATCAAGAAGTGAAAGATTCAAGAAATTTTACGGGAAAAGTAGTTTTGGTGACCGGAAGTGCTTCGGGTATTGGAGAACAGATTGTGAAACTATACTCAGCTCTCGGGGCGAGTGTTGTCGTCACCGGTAGAAAAGCCGCAGAGATTTCAAAAGTGGCCAAAGAAGTACAGCAATTGTCACCGAAAAAATTAAAGGTAATTTTATAATAACTTAAATACATTTCAAATTATATTAATTAATCTTTTTATAATAGCCGTTAGAAGTGACCGCAGATCTGACCAAAGATGAAGATTTGCAACATTTGTTTAATGAGACCATAAAAGCGTACAAAGGATTGGATGTATTGGTCAATAACGCCGGTCTGTTTCTAAAGGCCGACGCAACCGATAAAGACTTTTTGTCCGTTTTGGACAAATCGGAAAAAATAGACTTAAGAGACTCACTAGAGTTGATCCGACTCAGCGTTCCGTATCTCCAGCAATCAAAGGGAAGTGTAGTTAATATTGACAGCACTTTTACTGAACACCCGGTAAATCAAATCGACATTAATTCAAGTATTAATGTTTTTACAATAATTATAATTTATGTTAAATTTTTGAAAAGCAAAAACATTATTTGGCGTACGAATTGGCCAAACAATCATTAGAAATGGCAACAAAAGTATTATCACTTGAGTTGGCCCCACAAGGCATACGTGTCAATACAATTAGGTACGAAATATAACCGTAATTTAATTATAATTAACTAATTGTCTATAATATTTTGTACGCAAAATTTAGTGCCAGTTTTGTTCAGTCACATCCTCTTAATGAAACGGATCCATACGAAGTGGCCTTTTATAAGAAAGTGGTCAAAACGACACCATTGGGACGCATCGGCGCCACCATTGATATCGCCAAAGGAGTGGTTTTCCTGTCCTCATCGGACGCCTCATTCATAACGGGACACAATCTGGTGGTCGACGGAGGGCTCAAATATAACATGGATTCCGATTATATGAATGTTAATTAAATCATTTAAAAACAATAAAAACAATTGAATTCATATGGATTAATTAATTAATAAAATTACTGATTTTACGATTAGTTCCATAGATCCTTTATAATTAGCAGTAATTTGGTATTAGTATTTTGATTATGATGATAATGGTAATACGATTTTAATTACCACGTTATATATAAAAATATATACATTTTAAAAAATGATTTATATTTAAAATTAAACTTTGATTAGAATTAAATTAGATTTAAATTTTATATTGCATTTATTTGCCGTTATTCGTCATTTACCATCTCAAAACTTTTATAAATTACAAATTAGTTAAATAATTAACTAAAAATATTCAACTTGTAGACATCAGATGTATGGTCAAATAAATTAGTTTAATAACTCAAATTATTGTTTTACATACAATTTTAATTGTAAGTAATCATGTGATGAATATAATGTCCGCAAAAGAACATTACTCTGAAATTAAAAATCAAGAGTAGTCTTACAAGAAAGTAGTTTTAGTGACCGGAAGTACTGAACGTATCGGCGAAGAGATGGTAAATGGTACCAATGTGTGTGATCGGGTTTGCCGTGTCAAAAATATGCCACTTCTAACAACCTATACAATAAATAATATTATTAAACACCAATGAATTAAATATAATTTCTTACACTTAATGTTACTTGTTGAACTTAATTTTATGTGCTGTACTAAAGACTGATATAAACACTAAAGTTATATTTATTATAATTTATCAAAATTATTTCGTTATAATGTAGTGATTATGCAATATAAATAATGGTATATTAAAGTGAAATTGTATAAGTCACTTTAATTAAGTATCCGTAATAATATAATATTCTTCAAAGTAATAAAAATATACGGTAATAAAATTATATTATCTATTCTTTTCAAGGTTTTTAAGTATTTGAACCAAATGTTATGTTCGGCACTAAATATACACTTATTTATAGTAGAATATTAGGGTTTGATTTGATAACAAATATTGATGAAGTTTAATATTAAATATTACTATCAATAAACACATTAAGCGTTTAGTATATAAACGACAGACATTGTAGAAATTAAACATAAATTTTTTTTTATAAATAATAAAACCTTTTCAAATACAAAGTGAATACAAAACTAAATCAAATAATGTCCGCAAAAGATATTTACTCTGAGGTGAAAAAGTCGAGAGACTTTACAAAAAAAGTAATTTTAGTGACCGGAAGTAGTGGTGGTATCGGCGAAGCGATCGCTAAACTATACTCAGCTCTGGGGGCGAGTGTTGTCATCACCGGTAGGCGAGAGGCAATTGTTAAACGCGTGGCCAAAGAGGCTCAGGAATTATCACCAAATAAAACACCGGTTTGTTTTAACTGCTAATTATAAATATTAATGTATAAAACTTATAATATTTGATATTTATTAGGCTTTGGAAATACCGGCAGATTTAGGAAAGAATGGCGAAGCGGAGCGTGTGTTCAATGAAACTATTAAAACGTTCAAACGATTGGATGTATTGGTGAATAACGCCGGCGACTATATTAAGGCCAACGGAACCGATGATAACTTTTTGGATGTTTTGGACAGATCTCTGAAAGTAGATCTCAAGGCATCGCTTACTCTCATCCGACTCTTTGAACCATATCTTAAACAAAGCAAAGGAAATGTTGTCAACATTTCGTCGGTGTTTACGGAGAGACCAGTAAACCGTTTATAAAATACTGAATATATTTTAAATATTATAATAACTTTCATTTCCAGCAAAAATCCTATTTGGGATATCAATTGGCAAAACAAGCCCTGGAAATGAGCACAACTACACTGGCATTAGAGTTGGCCCCACACGGCATTCGGGTTAACAGTGTTGGGTATGTACTAATGGTATCTAAATGCAAATATCTATAGTGCTAATTAATTAATTTAACAACTCTATTAATTATAATTAATGTTATAAAAATATAACTAAAAATTTACTTTTATTAAAAATCTATAGCATAGGAATAGTGAGATCTCACGTAACACATGACGACCCAAATGTTATGAAAATTTTCAACGAAGCGGCCAAACAGACACCACTCGGACGTATCGGCACTCCCGACGATATCGCTAAAGGGGTGGTATTCCTGTCCTCATCGGACGCCTCGTTCATAACGGGACACAATCTGGTCATCGATGGCGGCATTAAGTATAACATTGGATCAGATTTTGCCGCCCTTTAAAACATTTAAATTTAAACCACAAAAGACTCAAATGTTATAATTAAATATTAAATTTGTTAAAATATATTTGAATTCACTGTATTTACAAAACTTAAAATAAGAAATTAAATAATTAAAATCTAAATAAATATTATATATTAAAATATTAATTTAAATTATTTTTGTGATGCATTGATTACCGGTTTGGTGTATTCCAGAAACGCCAAAAGACATTATGTAAGTAGACGTAGGTTTTGTGCTATCGTTGTGTTTGATATATGAATAGTATTACTCACTATAATATTGTACATAAATGCTAACATAATTTTGGCCATTTCTGTCGTTACTGGTGTATTCTATGGTATGTTTTATGTTGTACTTGTCTCAATATTTTAATGATCGTAAATCAGGTATTTATAAAACTTATTCATTCCTTAATTTAATAAATATAATGTATATGTTGCAACTGGTTCAATAAAATGTGCCAAATATTACGAAATGCACTAAATAAATCCTCATTATAATACAAACTGATTGGAATTATCAGAATATTACAATGTATCGTATGTATTAAATGATTGTCAAGTGAAGGGTATTGCAAGTCAACTTAATTCTCAAATAAAATTATAATAATTGTGAAACTTGTTGAAATGTATTGTCTGTTAAATGTATATTGTAAAAGTTGCACTTAAATACATGAATTGTGCTTAAACCCTGATTGCAGGTAATCTTAAAATAATTCCCATTGACTTATATCTTACTTTTACAAAAACTTAATTTTGATAAACATTTCAATAGTATATAAACTAAAAATTTTTATTAAAGTATATTAATAAATTTATATAATACTAAATTTTATAGTAAATTAATTCCACACTACAAAAACAATTAAAAGTTTTATACAAAATGTTTGCCATATATTTGTTAGCATTGATTGCTTTTGCAAATGTGAACGCAATTGTATTGAATGAAAGCAATGATATCTATCAAGAAGTGAGAGATTCAAGAAATTTTACGGGGAAAATAGTTTTAGTGACCGGAAGTGCTTCGGGTATTGGAGAACAGATTGTGAAACTATACTCAGCTCTCGGGGCGAGTGTTGTCGTCACCGGTAGGAAAGCCTCAGAGATTTCAAAAGTGGCCAAAGAAGTACAGGAATTGTCACCGAAAAAACTTAAAGTAATTATATTTTAAACATAATTTAATACTAATTCAATTATATGTTAATTAAAATGTTTAAATAGCCGTTAGAAGTGACCGCAGATCTGACCAAAGATGAAGACTTAAAGCGTTTGTTTGATGAGACCATAAAAGCATACAAAGGATTGGATGTATTGGTCAATAGCGCCGGTCTATTGATTAACTCTTCGGCGACCGATAAAGACTTTTTGTCCGTTTTGGACAAATCGGAGAAAATAGACTTAAGAGCATCACTAGAGCTGATCCGTCTGAGTGTTCCGTATCTCCAGAAATCAAAGGGAACTGTTGTTAACATTTGCAGCACTTTTACTATACACCCGGTAAAACAAATAAACATTAATTTTATGTTGATAAAACTATTTAACTAACATATTTAATTAAAAGCAAAAATCGTATTTGGGATATGAGTTGGCCAAACAGGCGCTATCAATGGCAACCAATGTATTATCACTAGAGTTGGCCCCACAGGGTATTCGTGTTAACTCTATCAGGTATAGTAAATTATATATTTTAACAAACATCTTGTTATTAAAATTAAAAATTTATTAATTAAAATATTTCATTAGCCCGGGTATTGTTCAGTCACATCCACTCAATGAGACCCTTCCCTGGGAAAAACGGGTGATTGAGAAAGCGGCCAAAACTACACCACTGGCCCGACCCGGCCTTCCCATTGATATCGCCAAAGGCATAGTATTCCTGTCCTCATCGGACGCCTCATTCATAACGGGACACAATCTGGTGGTCGACGGAGGGCTCAGATATAACATGGATTCAGATTTTATGAATGTTTAGATTAAAAACATAAATTATTTAATATTATGAAAGTAAAATAAAATATTTTGAATTTACCTTAATGAATTTACCTTTCTGTGAACACTAAAGGATAAGTGGGGAAAATGTGCATAAAATTGATGTAAATTGTAACTCAAAATATACTGCATCTATAATAATGTAATTTAGCTATAAATTAGCAATTACTACCTTTCAGAAATATTTGTTTATTTAAAAACAAATCAAGTATTTGCAAAATAATTTGAGTGATAAAACAGATGAACACCGGCACCAGCACTGGTCACACACATACTCTAGACGCTAATCACCCACCGCTGGCCAATCACATCGCTCAGAGGCATCCGCTTCTGGGGGTCGTCCCACGTCATGGCGAACAGGAGTTGGACGAGCGGACTGGTAGTGGAGCGGCGCTTACCATTCACCAGAGCGTTATAGATGTATCCGTGAGCGTCCATCCGAGCGAAGTCCTGTCGGCCCTTCAAATACCAGTTGGGATGAGTGCCGGAGCCGACCATCATCATCGTCAGCGTCACGCCCAACGAGAAAATGTCGGCCCGTTTTACCGACACCAACAACGGCTGGCCTTTGGCCGCCGCCGCTTCGGCCTGCGGTGTACGGCGCGCCGGATCGCCGATAAAGTCTGTCTGAAGTAAGTCTGTGCTCGGCTTGAGGTCCGAGCCGTTCGGGTCGAACAGCACCGCCAGACCAAAGTCGGCCAATTTGTACACTTTTTGCTTAGTGTTGGGATCGTTGACGTAGAGTATGTTTCCCGGCTTGAGGTCCATATGGGCGACACCGTTGTCGTGCAGGTACTGCAGGGCCGGCACTATCTGTTTGAACCAAACGCCCGCCTCGACGTCGTTCATGCCGTGAACAGTGAGCTCGTCGTGAAGACTGCCGGCGCACAACTCCATGAACACAAACACATAGAGTTTGGGTAAACCGGTCTCCGGGTCGCGGATGTCGGCCATCGACTCCATGGACACCACATTCGGGTGCGACAGACCGCGCAATGCGGTCACATCGCGCAGCATGCAGTCCACCGCCTCGGCCAACGACGCCGCGCCCCGGTATCGCTTGAGTTGCAGTATTTTGCAGGCGATTTGCCGATTGCGCCGCTGGTCTCTCACCTCCCATACATCTGAATAGCCGCCGGCGCCCAACGGTCTTTCGAAAGTGAAGCCCAGACACGACACGTGTCCGAAGAGCTGATTGTATGGGATCTGAAACGAGGGTTTCAGCAGTACGTTCGGAAACGACTGGCCGTAAAAGTCGAGCGGCTGTGAGGGTCCGAAAATGCGATTCCCTCTCTTGTCCTTTCCGAAGGGCGCCGGACCTAAACCCATGCGCTCTCGCATACGAGCGGCCGCGCCCTCACTGTAGCCGACGAACTTGGGTTCGGCTAGCGGTCGGAAACCTCGGGGCTGTTTTCGCAGATCGTCGGCCCAGTACTCGGCCGGTTCGTGAGGCGGCCCGGGCTGACCAAACACTGTGTACTCCATGTGCGGAGTGAATTGGCCGCTCTGTCGCTCCAGATGTGTCACTACTGGTAACTGTTGTGCCATTGTTTTGATCCGACTATTTTCGGCTCTCTTTTTAAGTATCAGAGAAATGCGAGTGAAAGTTGTTTTTTAAGTATATTTTTTAAGTAATTAATTAAAATTACAAAATTTGTTGTAAAAATTTATTTATTGTTATAGAAATTACAATAGTCTAGACAATTGACATTTATTAAAAAGTCATAAAATAAAGTATAAAGGTTTAGAAAACACTACAAATTACTAGATCAACCTAGTAACTAAATTACTACTAATCCCAAACATTTCATGGATTAAAGCAAAGTTGTCGTCGAAGTCCTTTACCCCTAAACTCGGGCGGATTAAAGCCCGTATGCTTTATGAAGAACTTCAGCAAATCACATGTCTATTCAAAATAATGTAAATTAAAATTAGAAACATTCTGGTAATTTATATAACTAGAAAGCATTGTTGCATTTAACCCTGCTCATTATCGATGATAGCGACTCTTCGCACGCGTACTGAGCTATTGAATGGCTTAACGCCTGTCCAAAGTAAGTGATGCCGTAATCGTCGTCATAAAACGTTTTACGTCCTATTCGTTCATTTAATTAAAAATGTAATTAATATTAATTATAATTAATAACAAACGCATAAATTACCCTCGGCACATGAGTAACAGATGAATGTGTCCCGATTGCTGTCCACCCATTGCTGATTCAATGACTGCATAACCGGGAAGTTTGTGCGATCGGTATGTGCTGTCGTTTCAGCCACGAAAGGTCGGGCCAAAGTCCTGCCCTCAGCTCTCGGTTCGCTTGTTTCCAGAGCTTGTTTTTTGGGCATAAAATATTGATTTATATTTTAAAGTAATTAATTAATTCATATTAAAAAAAAGTTATTTTACAATTTCGACAACACGTAAAGAAGAATAGTTTCGGACAGTTTCGGAGTTTCGGACAATTCTCATCGGAAAACGTGTCCACAATATCTCTGATGTCCATCACATCCGCGGCGACCACTTGTTT
>CAJPIZ010004014.1:0-10830 GCA_905368565.1 Medioppia subpectinata
TTTGAAATGCTTTCGGGTTTACGTTCAACGAAATCTATTGGTCTCACAAATCCAGTAGAAATCAAAAAGTTTGTTAAACAATCAAAACTTTTATCTAAAATAATTTATCAAAATAACACTTACGGTATTATTATGTTTAGTATATTTCTAATACCAATTATATATGCATTTAATACAACATTATTTAATACATTAGTCTACGGAATCCCACATTCAATACTATTTAGTATTTGGTGTTATTATATATCGAATATATTAATGTATCAAATATTGTATTTCTGCATTATTTGCAAATATATTATCATAAAAATCAACGCATTGAATGATAAATATAATGAGTTTATTGTAAAACAAAAATTTGAAAATTCATTGCAAATTGTTAATGATTTCACCGATTTATACACAGAAGTCAATGAATACAACACTAGTTATTGGTCTATGTTTTTACTTATGTTATGGGTTTCTATGGGACTAATTAACATTGTTATGATATTTATATCAATGTTTTACGAAATGGTTATATTTTTAAAATTTGTAATTATTTATTGTGAAATTCTGTTATTATTGTTTTTTCTGTATATCCTATACATGGCATCGGCTGTTAGTTATAGAGCAAAACAATCACAAAAACTAATTATTAAATTTCATAATAATTATTTAAAGGAAAATAAAGATAAACTTATACTGCGTTCACGAATTC
This sequence comes from Medioppia subpectinata, assembly GCA_905368565.1. NCBI lineage: Eukaryota > Metazoa > Arthropoda > Arachnida > Sarcoptiformes > Oppiidae > Medioppia > Medioppia subpectinata. Next base: position 701 of record CAJPIZ010004014.1, read on the forward strand.
AAATAAAGGTATTATTTTATTATAATTATCAAACAATTGTTTATTTATAACATTTAGATGTTGGGTTAGCACAATTTGCATATAGATTATAATATACTTTTATAATTTTATTTGGATAGTGTAAACTATGGACAAAATGTGCTCACTCAATAAAATGATTAATAAATGATAAAATGTAATAAATATAATTATTTAATAGTTATTAACATTATTGGAAAGAATATGTGAGAAAAAATTTGGATTTTCGTGTTATATATTTTTTACCATAAATTATTGGCGTTGTTATGAAGTCTGTATACAATTTAATAGACATTATATTTAATAAATAATAATTTATAATTATATTTTATTTAACAGATTATTGCTTTATTGATAACGTTTTTCCTAAAAATTGTTCAAATGGCATTCATTGACCCAAAATTACCTGATTGATTAATAATACTGATTATCATAATATATTGTTTGTTATACTAAAAATTTTAATTTTAATAAATGTTTTAATATTTTTTAGCCATCAAAGTGTTTGTGTTAAACTTGAAATAAATAATAATTATTAAAATAAATAAATACTTTAGCAATATTTAATAATTTCTTATGTAATTAATTAAATGCTTTTAAAATATCTAAATCATTACTACCTTAAAATATAAATCATTTATTCTGCAAGAAGTTTATTAATCAATTAAATTTTATTTTATAAGATTGATATAATTCATATATCATGCTATAATATTATTTATTGTAAAGTTATATTTAAATAAAGTAACAAAACAACTAAAATGTTTAACCATTACTATTTGATGAATTGGTTTTAATAGTCTGTAACATCCAGATCATTATATTTGAAATTGAAATATAATAACTCAGTTTATAATGACAAATCTCATCGGCCAGTGGTCCACGTCTAACATGTGTGCCAACCAGTATCGCCCGGATCTCCATTTTGTCGGTATACTGGACCAGACCTGAGCCCTCGTCGCCCTTCAAATCACATACAATTAGATTTATATATAAATTATAATTAAGGCAAACAAATGGCACTCACTATACAGGGTGTGGACATGTTGTTAGCCCTATCGTTTCGGGCGCACCACAAAACATTACTAGTAGCATTGTTACAATGATCGCGGGGTTGTAAATAAATGTCACCACGATACAACCAATCGGCATCTGCATTGCTGGCATTTTTATATCCATACCCATATAGTATTGCCCATTCAAACCGAGTTTGTTTTACGCCCGATTCGGGCAGACATATGGTATTGACTACTATTTGTTGGCCAACGGCTTTAAAGTGAATCTCATCCTGAAGTCTAAGCAAACTGACGCTATTAGGTATGGCCTGCATATCTGACGGTCACTTCGCCAAACACCTGGCCATTTACCCGATGATTGCCCATTGAAATCGATGTCTGACGACTTTGATATGTGGCGCCCACTGTTTTGCTAACACTGTTTGACATCATGGTTATAAATACAACTAATATTACTTTCTTTGTTTGACAAATTAAGTTTTTAACATTAAATATGGTTATGAAATATTATTCGTATAATTATATGATTTTATGTAATCATAATCATGTAGTATTGCTTTCAATTTACTTACTTTTTAAAACATTCGGTGGCCGTTAGGACCCATCGATTAGTAACCAATACACCGCTGCAGTACTTTGTAGTTATGATGGTTTCCATACCATCCATCAATGACCAAACCACGGCCGTTTCCTCAATCTTAACACTAACTGCCCATGGTGCCTCACCTAACTTTGATGGTATACCATCAACTATACGACTGGTCAACAGATCCTGCTTGCGGTGTAAGTGCGGGCCATACATATCCATCACTTGTGTTGAGTTATATGTGTTATGAAAACACTCTTTGTTATACACTATGTGTATGGCTTCGGGTGTGAATCTGAGACCACATGTCTTGTTGTTAATCCCAAATGACTTGTATTGATCGTATTCACCGATGGTTACAAATTGTCCATTTGTTTTAACTATTATAATTCATATTTGTTTTATTTTAATTTTTGAAATAAAAATAGGATTTTATAACTCACATAATGTCAAGAATAAAATCGATAATATTATGACAATTATAACAAATTTGCACATTTTATCGATTGTTATTAGTTATGTTTTGTTTAAAATCTGCTTATATAATATTCATATAATTTAATTCAAAAACTAAAATAATTTATAAATCTGTAAAAACTCGAGAAAAACAATTAAAAATATAAAATAAAATCTTAATATAAAACGTTGTTTATACGTGGTATTGATTTACGAGTTAATTAGTTAAATCCAATATATTTATCAATATAACTTTCTTACTTGTTAGTATCTAACTTAATACTACATTGTAAATATAGAATTTATAAATTAAATATAATGTAAATGTAAATATAATTTTCTATAATTCACTTTTATCTGATTTAAGTTTATCTATTGTTGAAATAAATGTCAAACAATTCAAACTATAAATAAGGTATTTAATAACAAAACATGGTTATAAATATACAGTAGTATAATAACTTTAAATAAATTTTTAGTACTGTATAACCAATACACTAATATTTAACCAGTAATATTCTTATATGTATGCACTTTAATTGTCTTTAACATCCAGGTCATTATATGTGGAGTGGATATATAATAACTTAATTTATGATCACAAATATCATCGCTTAGTGATGGCGGCGGACAGAAACGGACGCAATAACGTCTAATATGTGTGCCAATCAGTATCGCCCGGATCTCCCTTTTGTCGGTAAACTGGACCAGACCTGAGCCCTCGTCGCCCTTCAAATAACATACAATTAGATTGATATATAAATTATATCAATAGTTAAGGTAAATAAAGGGCACTCACTATACAGGGTTTGGACATGTTGTGGACCCTATCGTTTTGGGCGCACAGCAAAACATTATCAGTACTGGGGTCGCATTGATCACCGGGTTGTAAATAAATTTCACCACGATACAACCAATCGGCATCTGCATTGCTGGCATTTTTATACCCATATCCATACATTGTGGTCCATTCGTGCCGTTTTGGCTCTTGATCCGTTTTGGTTTCGGGTAGACATATGGTATTGACCGCCATATGCGGGCCGACGGGCTTGAAGTGAACCTCATCTTTAAGCCTAAGCAAACTGACGGTATTAATGATGTCGATATCGATTTGATCGGTCACTTCGCCGAACTGCTGGCCATTCACCCGATGATTGCCCATTGAAATCGATGTCTGACGGCTTCGATAGATAGCGCCAACTGTTTTGCTAACACTGTTTAACATCGTGGTTAGAAATAACTATTATTATGGTCACAATTTGTCTAAAACAACATTAATTATGATTTTGAAATAATTGTATAATTATATGGTTTTATGTAATTGTATTTTTATAATATTGTTTACAATTTACTTACTATTTGAAACACTCGGCGGCCGTTAGGACCCATCGATTGGCAACCAATACACCGGTGCAGTACTTTGTAGTGGTTATGGTATTAAAATCACCCTTCCATGAAACTACCACGGCCGTTTCTTCGATCTTAACACTAACTGCCCATGGTGCCTCACCAAACTTTGATGGTATACCATCGGCAATACGACTGGTCAACAGATCTTGTTTGCCGTGTAAGTGCGGGCCATACATATCCATCACTGGTAGTTGACTATAGCTGTTGTGAAAGCATTGCTTGTCGTATGTTATGTGTATGGCTTCGGGTGTGAATCTGAGGCCACATGTCTTGTTGTTAATCCCAAATGACTTGTATCTATCGTATTTACCGATGGTTACAAATTGTCCATTTGTTTTAACTAAAATACATATTTATTTTATTTTAATTTTAGAAATAAAATTAGGATTTCATAACTTACATAATATTATAAATATAATCGATAATATTTTGACAATTATAACAAATTTGCACATTTTATTGATTATAATTATTTTGTTTTGTTTAAAATCTGTTTATACTGTATGATAATATTCATGTAATTTAATTAAAAACTAAAATAATTTAAATAAAAATCGAGACAAACAATTAAAAATATAAAATCAACTCTTAATATAAAAATGTTGTTTATAAGTTTTGTAAATGATATTGATTTACTAATTAATTACTAATTAGTTAAATTTAATATTTTTATGGACAAAATTAAATACATAATGCAAATGTATATTTAATTTCTATAATTCAGTTTTATCTGATTTATCGTTACTCTATCATTAAATGTCAAAAATATATGTTATTATATCGAACCGATTACCCCGATTAATAGTCATGCTGTTCTAAGTACTGCCATTATTTGTTAATATAATTAATTTTGTGTGTATTTAAGTTAAAACAACTGATTTTATAAATACCATTTAATACATGCAAAACACATAGAAATTTTAAATTATTAAATATGAATGAAAATAATTTTTATATTAATATTTATAGATTTGGGCATAATTTTGATTCAATTCAATTTGTTTAAAGAAAACATTTAATTTTAATTTTAATAATTTTCAAATAATAATAAACTTATTTTTAATAAACACAAACTTAAATCATTATAAATTATAAATGACTGCCAAAAACAAACGATACACGCATTTACTGATAAAAATGGTTGATTTAGGGATATTTATGTATCGTTTTTAATATCCATTGTATAATACTTGGGACGGAAATATATACGCTATAATACTCATGGCAATAGTCGCCGACCAGTCGTCCCCGACTGATATGAGTGCCCACAAGTATGGCTCGAGTCCGGTGTCGGTCCACATACTGGACCAGACCTGAGCCCTCGTCGCCCTTCAAATCAAATCAATTTGTGATTTAAATAATAGCTATAATTAAATGCAACACAAATATCACTTACAATACAGGGTGTGGGGAAATGGGAGTCGTTTAAGTGGTCAGCGCATAACCGTATCTCATTGAATATTGGATTGGGATTACATTTGTCATGTGGTATTAAAGACATTTCACCACGATGCAATACATGAGTGGCAGTGCCTGCGACATCGGTAGAACCAAAGCCATACAGTGTGGCCCATTCATGTGTAGTGTTGAGCGTACGGCCCTCATCGGGCAGACATACGGGGTGGACACCCAAATTTGGGTTAACAGACTTGTTGAGCCTTAACAACGATACGCTTTCATATTGAGTAAGATTTTGCATATGTATTGGTTTGATAGCCCCCACCGAGTCGTCGCCACTCCACCGGTATTTACCCACAGAAATCCGATACGTTATTTCCGTAATTGTATTATTACTGTTATATTTACAAAATACAGGTATTATTAATAACCAATTTATTTTTCAATACGTTTCAACAGTTTAACACAGTATAACACAGTAACACTTATAACTAAAGCATATCAAAATATGCGTTTATAAGCAGTCAAATATGTCATATAATATGCATTTTAAAATGGTCAAATATGCACTCAAATATGCATTTATAATTTTCAAATATGTAATATAAATATTATTTAATATATTTTATAAGTAATTTAACAAAATGTTATGATGAAAATGGTCGTTTAGCTTTCAAAACTTATTCAAATATTAGTAATTAATGGCAAAATAAATTAGAAATACATTATTTATTTTTAAACAATATAATAATTTTCGTCACTACAATATAGTTAATGCGGTATCACTACTATCTAGTGAAAGTTAAATAGATATTTGCCTTATAAATTAATATTTGCTCGTAAACTAAAATTAATTTCAATTAATTGTAAATTTTTAAACAGTTTATTCATGTTTAGTTATGATTTTTGAGTAAATTCATGCGTTTTTATGATATTGGACCAAATATGCAGTTATATGCAGTTATGAGCCAAATATGCATTTATATGCAAAATAAAAACTTGTCAAAACACCCCTTATTATGTGATTCGTTTGCCCCCAAAATCCCAAACTTATATAACTAACCGGTAAAAACATGCATTTGCACGATATGATATGCTTTACTTATAACTAATAATAAGTTAGATTTATTGCAATTTTACTTACTATAAGAAACAATGATCGCCGGTTAAAACCCATTGATTAGCGACCAAAACGCCGTTACAATAACGGGTCCGATGAAAACGATTGGGTTGTTTCTGAGGATTGCCGGCATTTGGCACTAATTCCGTGTACTTAAATTGAACGCTAACTGCCCATGGTGCTTCACTGCTCGACTTCCCACCCGTCCGCTATACGACTGGCCGGAGAGTTGGGCTCATATTGTTGTGGAAAATCAATCCAATGTTTGGTCGTATAGTTGTTGTAAAAACAATGTGTGTTTTCATATACAATGTCTATGACTTCGTGTCCGGTTCGGATGCCACACAACTTGGAGTTAATGCCATAAGAACTATGATTGGGATAATTACCAATCGATACAAACCGACCATTAGTTTGCACTAAAAGTAAACATTTATTTAATTGTTGTTTTATGTTATTTAGTGCAAAATACAAGTCTATAACTCACACAAAATTAATGATAACAACAAAACTGGTATTTGGATATTTATTAACAATTCAGACATTTAAGCAATTTATTTCAGATTTAAATTGTATTTTACTTTTAGTTATATACAGTATATTACATTACAAACCGATTTCAATGAATACACTAAACGTATAATAAGTTATGTTTTGAAATGAAATTCAGTTAAATCGCAAATTGAATTAAAATATTTCTTTTATTGTTATAGAATTGAATCAAATGTAAGACTCTTTTCACGCGATTCACTAATAATTGCTCCAAAATTGACACTCAATTTATTAATTGATATAAAAATGTTGTAAACTAATTAAATTAACACACATTTCATAACTTATAAACTCGTTAAATAGTTTTAATATTAAATAAAATATTCACAAAATTGTCATAAAAAGAGAAATAAGTTTTATGTTAACTATTATCTAAAATCTAATTATCTAACAGTGAATAGTTTTATAAAGTTTTTGACAAATAATATCCAAACAATGTTTTCTATTGTTTACCACGAGTTTTACATTTATATTAAACTCATTGAATTCAATTCAAATCGTCTCTTCTATTTGCAAACATGTCTTCACTTATATTAAAACTAATTATCGTTAATCTCTTATGGATTAGTTGTGGCCAATCGGTGGCAAAGAGACATTCCTTATGCGACAATACTTTAATATTAAGTTCATTTAATTTGCGACAAAAATTGTTTTTACAAATTCAAACCAATGGCAGAACCGAGTTGTGGAAAGTGTGGTCAAAGACACCGGCGGTCACAGACAAGTGGACGCCAACCGGACAAACGATAACACAAATGACTCCAAAGCACTACAATAGTAGCGCAAACTCAACACATTTACTCACATTTCTTGATAAGCACTTCAATTGGAGTGAGTTTTTGTTTAGATATTGTTTAAAATGATATAAACTTGAGATGATTGACAATTTTGAGCACAATTTATGTTTAATCAAAATTAATTAACTTTTTTAGTCTCAAACTCACGGCTGACGGCACACCCCATGAATGTGATAGAGTGGGCCTTTCGTTGCCATAACGTGTCCAGAGTTGACGAAACCTATCCATACATTTGCAATATGTCTTATTCAGCCATTACTGAAATCTCTACAGAAATCATTTGCGTTTACGACACAACCAATCAATTGGATAATCAAAGTATTTATCGGATATCTTATTAATGATTGTGTTAATTATTTTTTCTCACAAAACCAAAGCCATAATTGTTGTGAAATACAATTACACGTCGAATGAATTTTTTGTTGACAATTGCGATACCGATGAGGAATATAACGCATACTATATATCACAAGATCACCGATTATTACAAACCAATTGTTTGGTTGAATTGGAAGTAATGTATTTGAGCGCCGGTCACACCACTCGGGCGTTGACTGCCATCACGGCATACAACCAATGGGATGTCGGTGTCGGGAGTACGACCAGGAGTAGTTACGCCGTCATGTGGACACAACCCATCTCGGGCATTATTAAAAATCCCTATTCACTTTATTATTATAACCTGATGGACAATACGACAATTTCCCAGCCCATCAACAATAGGGATGATTACCGGCTGTTTGTTATGTTTCCGGCTCACGAACCCCTATATATTTGCGATTCCAAGTGTACTAATAAAACACCGTTAAAATATGTTGTAGAGGACCCGCACAATGTCAATTCAACGGTAATTATTATGTGGTTTTAATTAAACAAATAATTAAATATTATTATTTTAAATAATACTAAATATAACGCAGAAAACAACATTAGATGTACTCTTGCGCTGCAATCAAGAGCCCAAACCATTCAATCCGTTTGACATCTGCGGACATAACTATAGTTTTAATAGTATTTTCAGTTTAGGAAACGATATATACTTTCAGAAAAACACATCTTTTTGGCGATTAAATAGTTTTGGATTCACTTCCGACTCGTTTCCGGCCGAACATCGCTTAACAAATGACACACAAAATCTGGTTTACGACCAAAACATTGCCGACGCTCTCCATAAAGAAGACATTGGTTTGTCATTTATATCTATTTATATATTTATTTATTACAAAGTTATACACAAAATAATTATTGAATTTTATACCACAATTAGATATATCGCGCACTATATATGGCTTTTCATACATATCATCAGAATTTATAAGAGAATCTAATTGTAGACAACATTTGAATGTCAAAAATGTTGAACGTTGTGTCCGAGATATAGTCAACTCTAAACTTGATTATAACGTGTGTTTATTTGGATACAAATCTCAAGAGACCAATAAAACATCATTTTTAAGGACATCTCTCACAGCCTTACCCTTTGTCTCTTCAACCGATGGTATCAAACCATATAAGCGCTATTTGGGACACAAAAATTTTTGCCAAAAATTTGTCAATTATATTGATCTACGGATTGCGGGGACGGGTAAGAGACCGGCCTTTCGTGCCCTCACAGGCTATCAACAACTGGACGCTAACAACAAGTCATACAATGTTGTGGTGTTTTGGACAACGAGTACCGATCCTAACGATGACAAGCATTACATCTATCAGTTTAAATGGGCGGTTGATATCGAGTACACGGATGTCCAATACAACGATAACGATATAAACATTTATCATGTGGCAAATGATAGCTTTGTGGGTGTAGGCAAACAAAACAATGTCAATATAATCGGTCTCTTTGTTCACAACAATGATATCGTTTTGTATGCCATAAGTAATGGCCGACACGAAGCCATTGAAGTCGATAACATAACGTCAACCAATCCATCGGTATTTTGTAATTAGAAGTTTTGCAAATTTTTTATATAATAAAGTTTTTATTAGTTTAAAGCAAATAAATGCATCGATTGGCCAAATTTGGTCTCATGTCCGGCAAAATACATGTCATATCAAGTGATTAGTAGTTATACTGAAGACGTGTGTGAAGTGAACAGAGGATACGACAGCCGTCAGAGTGTCTTCAATATCGGTGACCAGATATACCATCAAACGAGCCGTCATTTCTATTATTACGACACAATTAATATGACATTTATATTTGATAAATACGTGACACAACTATTGGGCACTTATTTTGGTAAATATGTGATAATATCATTATAATATTATTATTTCAATAACTTATTTGTGGGGTATATAATAGATACTCGCTATCGAGTGACCGGATATTCAACCGATTGGTGTATTGACAGCAGATATCACGTTATAATACACGGCAAGAGTAGTTACGCCTACCGATCGTTAGGGCAATACATATACGGATTGTTTCAATACGACCCGTCATTCATGGACTCCAGCAAAGCCTTCACACCGATTGTCACTTACGACCAAATAAAGCCACTAATTGGGAAGGAATTACAAAAACATATGTGTAAAATAAAGTGCACTCTGTGTTCGACCCAGGACAAATTCCGTGGCGATCCCCTCCCACTCCTATTCGCATTCAATATGAAATATGATGACAAAAACAGAAGGCATTTGTTTATTATCCACGATTTGAAACAAAATAATATGACATACAGTGAGACAAGTCTTGGTAAGGGTGTTGGCCCACAGCTATACTTCCCGTTCTATCAATTGGGGTACGAAAGGTTTGGTCCAAAAGATTTGTA
>CAJPIZ010004015.1:0-10830 GCA_905368565.1 Medioppia subpectinata
GATCACCGGAGGAATACTGATTGGCGTTCAAGTGTTTGCACTGATATTCGCGTGCGTTCTCTGCTGTGCTATCTCTCGAGAGAGAGTAATTTGCATAGTAAATGATAAAATCATTTAGCATATAATTTGAATAAGTACACTAATTATATTACTAATTAGTGATAACAAACCATGCGATGAAGAATTTGGTTAAAACTTATTTTTTATCCAAAAAATATACTGTATTAACAAATGTTTAGCAATATTAGCAAAAGTTGTGAAATTTTTTAAAACGTGTGAAAAATAACTGAAATGAATCGCTATTATGTGAAATCATTATTTAAATCGTTTAATGAATAAATGCCCAAAATTGTAAAGAGAAAATACTTTGCGATAATTTATTAGTATATCGTGTTTTCTAAGGAGAGGTTTGCATGAAATGAGAACAGAATGTGTTTACAGTTAAACACAAGTATTAATTGATAACTCAATTGACGAGTGAATGTTGCGCTCTATTGATGGCACAGAATCTCAACAATATATGAAAAAATCATTATTGAAAACAACTAATGAATGCAAAGATGAGATGAATAGTAGGAATCGTTGAGTCAATTCATCCGTAATATCAGTATCACTATTACATAAGTGGTGTCGGAATACACGTTATTTTTGGCAGTTTTCTTAGTGATAACACCGGAAACCAGTTCTGGTTGCAGAGCTCTCTCACCCATCACTCCCTCATCCCTCTCCCATCCCTCTCTGATGTCTGTGGCAATAGCTCTCTCGGCTGTGCTCTCACATCCCCTCCCCATCGGCCGTAACTGACGGCTCAGCACTGCTATCACTCTAACAGTGTTTCTCTGGTTATGAATACGAGAGCAGTCTCTATGAGAGCGAGTGTTTGAGTCGAAGCCCTCATAGAATAGCATTGGTATTAGTGGTGAGCACTGACTGCCAGTGAATGCCAGTGCGAGTCAAAGGCCTTCATCTCAATAGTGAACTCCAGAGTCTCAGTAATGCTCTTCACATCTGAGCAGAGAATTTGTTGGACTGAATGAGTGAAACAACACAAACACATACACACAGCCAGTCCTACAGCCAGTCATAGCATATACAGCGATAGCATCACAACATTCAGTGATAGAGACACTAATTATCACTCATTTTGGTATCATTTCTCTCACTCCTGACTTTTTTGTACCACATTTTGCCATACATTGGGAAGAAGTAGTGATTGTGTGGTGAATATAATGCTCTCCTGTATTAAATATATCGTTGTTTTCTATAACTTCTTGTTTTGGGTATGTATTCAATGGATTACAATATTTACATCATTTCCCACAACACATACACTGTATCTGCCATTCAGTCAATACATTGTATTCATGTATCCATATATTCATTAACATTGATTTTCTCATTAATATTTCTCATACCTATTCACGAATCATTAATATTGCACCACAAATATGATTGGCGCAAGGTGTATGTAGATATAGCTAGATTGCCATTTGGCTCGAACCTGTTAATTTTATGCACCCCACCAGTAGTTGTGTGCAGTATTACCAGAATAGCATCACCATAATCATATCTGTATGACTAATACAACACACATTGTATTGGCTTTTACCTAGAATTTCAAGGTTTCCCCAATTGAATCACAATATGTATCCAATCAATGGCTAAATGAATGCATTGTTTTACACGAATATTAATGAATATAATGAATATGAATGCATGTAATGGTTATATTAACGGCTGATGTGTTTGTTTCTCACAGTTGCTGGGAGTGGTAATACTGGGTCTGTCGGCGTACCTCTGGTGGGACTCACAGAATTACCTCGATCTGAACGAAGTGGGCCAGTATTATGTGACGCCATTCATTGTGCTGCTAATACTGGGGGGTGTGATGACAATCGTGGGCTTTCTTGGCTGTTGTGGTGCCGTCAGAGAGTCCTCATGTCTTCTCGGAACCGTACGTATACTTATATCGCATAATATATGGACAATAGTCGCGCACAATATCGTTGAAATACAATTAGCTAAACACTGATACCCGACCCCCACAACCAATTCAAACCCCTCGTCAGTATTGATTGCATTTGTAGTTTAACTGAGAGAAAGCGTCAAAACTTTAATTAAATGTTGACTTTATTTTGTCACAATTGAAACGATAATTAAAATTAATGTCTTTTTGATTAAAATGTCTTATTTGTGTGCATTTTCTATAATTAAAATAACCTTTCAAATTAATTAACTTCAATATACATAACCCAATTGTCTATCAGTGAGATGTTAGATATTGTTAGAATATTGGCGCCTAATTTTAAACTCTATAAATAGCATCACAATAGACCTAGCTGTTGTTTGCTGCTTATATAGAAATCTATATAGAATAAACAATAACCTTTTTGAATTTGGCTGCAATATTTATTTAACACGATTATTTTGAATATAGCTATTAATATCAATGAATATCGCAATTAGTTTACATTTATTTGATTAGTTTAATAAATTAGTTGTGTTTACATTTCATACATTTAATTATAATTAATGCCTATAAATACAATACAATTCTTCAGAATAAAGGTTTATGAGTATTAATAACAGTAAATATAATAATAAACATGTATTACAAGTATAGAGTATATACTCTTACAGTTATATCTCTCTCATCCCTACCTATTGAGCACAGAATTGTTGCGTTTGATTGCATGCGAGACATAAATTATATTGAATACTATAATACGGGTATATATTTCAGTACATTATATAAGTTATATACACTTGTTTTGGAGACACTTATAGCCAAAATTGTTTACCGACTATATTATTGAGTTTGAATGTAAAAGTGATTGAATTATATTTGTTTGCATTTTGCAGTATTTCCTATTCTGTGTGACGATGTGTGTCGCGTGTGGGGCCTCACTATTCTGGGCCATACATAACGAGAGCACAGTTCGCGATAAGATCGCGAGAGACACCCAGAAGTTAATACTAGTGAACTACGGGTCGGGCAATACGAACGCCACCGAAATGCTTGTGGACCGCATCCAACGCGACTTCGACTGTTGCGGCTCTTCAGGACCGGCCGATTGGCTGAACGCCAGCTATAATAAGGAGAACAAGAGTCACGCGGCCGAGAGAGGGATCGGCGCGTCCACTGCGTTGACACCAATACGAATACCACATTCCTGTTGTTTGGATCCCACGAGCCGTGACTGCGAGCGCGACACCGAACGCGTGCCGATCACCCCCTCAGAGATTCAGAACCTGCGGTCCATTCATCAAACGGGATGTGTCGACAAGTTTGAGACATTCATCAAAGAGAAATGGCAGTGGATTTTGATCACCGGAGGAATACTGATTGGCGTTCAAGTGTTTGCACTGATATTCGCGTGCGTTCTCTGCTGTGCTATCTCTCGAGTGGGCGATAAGTAACGGTAGCTCTAACTTATGGTTTAGTCTTTTTTCACTACTTCTTCACTATATCTTTGGTTGGATTTACTATTTAATTGATTTGACGACAGAAACTAACAATTTCTATATACATATAGCGAGTGTCTCTCTCTTAAAAACAATTGAGATTTTTAGTTGTTTTTAATGAAATAACGGAACAAATTATACTAAAAACTAAACACAAAATGATGTGAAGAAGTATTCAATTATAAATTTGAATGACAGTAAAGATTAGCGGATCCGACAGTTTGTCTCATTGTATGCGTGAATACAATTCCTGCCAAACACTGCTTACTATTATATAATACATATATCAATACATTATTAACAAATGTCAACACTTTTTTGCATAATATCGCAGATTTTTGTATAAAGAGAAACAAATTATATATAATATTAATTACAATTGAAACAAAAGAGAGAAATGGAAACTGAATTTTGTTCATAAATTGTATAATTAATAGAAATAATAGTAATAATTACTAAAAAAGAGCGCAACTATTAGTTACTTCACATTCATCTCAAAACTCATTGTATGACAAACTCATCCCTCAAACTATATAACAAAAAACACACAAAACAATTGAATTAATTAATGAGCTATTTATTGAACGGACGAACAATACTGCTGTGTATTTATACTATAATTTAAATTATCACCGGATATGTAGTCAGACCTAAACATATACACCGATCCCTTTTTTACAGGGATTCAAATTAATTGATTTAATTATATATATTTTGAGTATACTTTCAATATATTGTTTAGCTCTGACTCTAATCCACTATTTATACGCCAAATGGGAATCATTACGATATCAATACTCTAATGAATCTTCAAAAAACATATTTCAACAAAATTATTGTCATTTTGTGATTAATTTGTAACAATTATTTATCAAATGCCACATAAGTTATGCCACAATTTTTACCAAAAGTTTTTCTCGACAATTATGTCTTACATTTTACAATTGTCTTACAATTCTCTCATTCAATGTTTTGTTAAATGATTTAATTTAATCATTATTTCTCTCTCATTATAAGAAATCATTTGAAAAAATCATTTTTAAAATCATTTATTTGTTTTTGTAAAATATATACAATTAATTATTTGAAAGTATCGTAACTTTCATTGTCATAGATTGTGCACAAGTTATGGATAAAAAAATTGTTAACAAATCACTTGTTTTTATCGTTTCTGTGAAATAATATGTTTTGTGTGTCAAATGTGTGCTAAATTTGGATCAATTTTTTCTATTAATACACTGATTGTCTAATTCTCGATATCTAATCAATTGATAAAAATTGAATTACAATTAACTATATCGTTATTTTTCAGATAATAATCTAAACATTAAAAAAAACAAAAACAATTCTTTTATTGTATGAAAAATGATAAATATTTTTCTCAATTTACTCGTGAAAAGCATTGCATAATAATTTGATTAAATGCCAAGAGTTTGACAAAACATTTTGAGCATAAAAATTGATCTAAAGTAACGGATATAATGAAAATTAATATATTGTATGATTAAATTAAAACAAAAATGTTTTCTAAAATATGTACTGAAATTGATATGAAAAACAAAAGTATGTCTCGAAGTGTATGATCTTTACTACCGTTGTATTTAATAATATGTCGTTTTCGATACATAAAAACATAATTATATTTAAATGTGATATTTAAATGTTATCAAAACAACTATTATTTGGAGAAAATCTCATTTAAATTTATAAGAAAATACATTATATCTCCCTTTTTCTCGCTATTTCTCCCACTTTTATATGATATGAAATTAATTGGCAGTAAATATGATATGTTGTTGGATATGATATACAAGTAAATGGCAGTTAAATGTAGTGTTTTATCTTCGGCTTAACTCAAACTAAAAACGGTTCTTACCTTTAGTTGTCTTATAAAACAATTTGTTTTCAATTAATTACTGGTCTCTCATTCAAAAGCTCAACAAATCTATCGATTGATTATATTTATTGAAACTTATTATCAAAACAAAAAAAATCATTTCAATATATTGTAATCTTTTAAATTGTTATTTAAAAATACATATTAATTGTAATTTAGCTAAAAAAAGTGCTTTTTCACAATTAGTTGCGATAATTTGTTTCATTGATTCAATTCTCAATTATGATTACAATGTATTTTAGAATAATTTAGTTTTAATGCTTAAAACTATTTTGTATTTTATAACTTAAAGAATTTATTTATTATTATTTGACACAAAGAATTGTGAGAAGTTTTGTTTGAATGAATATAAAAACGATTAATCCCATGGAATTCAATTGAATTCATATATAATGTTATTTTAATATTAAATATAATTTAATTGGAAATAAAATTTGCAAATAATAATAATTAATAAAAATAATTCACTTTTATTTATAAATATAGTTTTTATTTCAAAACATAGTTTTCGTTTGCAAACAATGGTTTGTATATTACTATGAGTTATAAACTCTGTCTGAAAAAGTGGTGCGAAATCGAAATCCGGTTTCAATTGTGATGTTTTGTTTAATTTCAATTCAAACAACAACTAATTTAAAGTAAAAACAACGTATAATATTTGTCACATTATATATACAGTATACAAATCTTAAAGCATTTATTTAACAACTTTTCAGTAATGTTTTGTAAGAAATTAGCTATAATTCGTTAATAACAAGTAATTGAATGTAGAATTTGAAAAGTATATTATCGTTACAATCAATGAAATACTTTAAATGAATTAATTAAATACAATCGAAATAAACAACGAATTAAAACTAAAGCTCAGGCCATAAGAGACACCAAAAATAATTAGTAATAATAATTAGTTTAAGAATTGCAACAAAAGCAAAACAAATAGACATCAGAAATGGTTTGCAATAAAACATTACATCAAAATGTGTTTGACTTCTGGTATATAATTAACTAAAAATAGTGGAAAAGCTATTGAATGTGATGTGTGTTTGGGAGAGAGAAAGCGATTTCATCAGCTGTTGATCACTTGATTGATTTCGCGCATCAATTCGTCGTCTTCTTCCTCGCAATCGATGGCATCGTTTGAATTCATTTGATTGCTTGAGTCGCCGTCGAAGAAGTCAAAGTCGTCCAAATCTGTGTCAACCGATTTGATCCGTTGCTTACCATTCGCTTCAGTGGACGACACGATATTAGTGTCGATCGTATCGCTTGTACTGAAAGACTGTTCGCTATTTGTCATTACATTTTGATGCGATTCTCTCGACTCGCTATTCATTTGTTGCTGAGATGTCTTCAGTGATGTCGTGTCCACTGACGGACCGATATATGTAATTATGTATTGATTCAGTGATTGTATTCGTACCATCATTAAGAAATATAATTAATTTTGTAAACTTCTACATAGTTTTTGTTTAAATAAGAACTTTATTTTAAATTTTCAAATTAATAAATAATTTATTTGTTTTAAATTCTTTACAATTTTGTATAATTGCTTTAAATTCAATATTTAGAAACATCACAACTGCATTAGAGATTGCTTTTATAATTAAGGACTCGATTATAATAATTACTAAATAATTATACTGTGGCTTAATTGAAGTAGAATATACTGTAATTAAAAACTAATTATAACAATTTAAAATATAATTTTAACCAACAATATGTTAAAACTGTGATTTCCTTATCGCAAATAAAACTCAAAGAATCTGAAAAGTATTTAAAGTGTATTTTACTGCTATTTATTTAATGAATACTATTTGCTTAATAATTATACAATTATAAATAAATAAATTGTAACATTACATTAAATTTTCAATAACTTTATATGATTTTATATTTATAAAATTTTAGCTATAATAAAAAACATAACGTGAAATCAAATATAACAAGTACTATTTTCTTAATCACTGTTATCCTCTACGGGCGGCACCGGCCGGGGCCACAGTTGTCGCTGTTTAAAACAATTTAACAATTCATTAAATAAAGTTGTATTAAAATAATAAGCAATTATTTGCAAACTTGTTGTGGTTGTGGTTCTTCTTCGACGTCGTCTAAAGCGGCGGATAAAGAAAAAGCACTTTTGGTCCTCAAGTTTACCACTCATTGCATCAAATTCTAGATTCTTTATGACATTTCCTTTCGTTCCGTACAATCGATTGTCGTTATTCTCGTCCAAAAAATTCCCCAAACAATTGTCATTCAAAAACAATACTACTATAAATATACTCAATAATAAATTAATAAAATATATGTTCAAACAACGATTCATATCAGAAAATTGTCAATTATAGTGCAAAATAAATCCGACAATTTTTTGTGAACAAGACATTA
The DNA here is from genome assembly GCA_905368565.1 of Medioppia subpectinata. Classification (NCBI taxonomy): domain Eukaryota; kingdom Metazoa; phylum Arthropoda; class Arachnida; order Sarcoptiformes; family Oppiidae; genus Medioppia; species Medioppia subpectinata. Next base: position 7,751 of record CAJPIZ010004015.1, read on the forward strand.
ATATTAAGTTTATATAAATTATTTCACATTATATATTGTAAATATGTATTTATTCAGTAGTTGTTTTTACAATCATTAAGAAATACAATTAATTCTCAATCACTTCTCAATTAATTATTTCTCTTAATTATAGTTTTTGTTTAAATAAGAATTTTGTTCTAGTTTTCAAAACAATAAATGGTTTATTTGTAGTAAAGTTTTGCATTTTGTAATCGCTTTGACTCTAATTAGAGATATCCCAAACTGCAGGAAAATTTACATTTCTCAATTAATAATCGGTATAAGTTGAGCAATATTGAATGTAAAATTACCAAGTATAGTTCAAATAAAACTACTTGAAATGGTTATTTTCGCCCTGGTGCGGCCGTCGTGGTAGTTGTGGTGGTTGTAGTGGTGGCTGTTTTAATATAAATAATCAATTCATTAATTATAAATACTGTATATTTTAAATAATAATGAATTTGTCGGACTTGTAGTAGTTCTTCGACGACGTCTTCGTCTAAAAAATCTAAGAAATTGAAAGCATTTTTGGTCCTCAAGTTTACCACTTATTGCATCAAATTCTAGATTCTTTATGACATTTCCTTTAGTTCCGTACAATCGGTTGTCGTTATTTTCGTCCAAAAAATTCCCAAAACAATTGGGACTTAAATACAATATCACTACAAATATAGCTAATAATAAATTTAAATAATATAAAGTATTAGAATGTTTTAAATAGTAATTCATTTTACAAATTTATTTGAAAAAATAAAATGCGAAATAAATGCAAAAATAGTCTGTGATATAAGACATTAATATTCTGTTCCTATAAATTGTTTTACATTATATATAGTATATTATAAATATGTATTGATTCAGTCGTTGGTTTCGTGTAAGAAATATGAATAATTTTCAATACAATTCTACATAGTTTTTGTTTAAATAAGTACTTTGGTTTAGATTTCAAATTAACCAACGTTTATTTGAACTACAGTTTTGAATGCTTTCTAATTATTTTGATTCAGCATTTAGTGATTTCACAATCTAAAGTGATTTCATGTAACTTTACATGAAATGTTACATTTCGCAATTATAATAACATTTAAATCTAAATTAATACTTTAAAGTAAAGCAACATTTCAACGTTGTACAATATGTAACGTTCGGAATATGTTATAAAGTGTACTTAATAAGTACTAATTATCGTATTAATATAAATATTACATTATAAAATTGAATCCAAATAATGTGCATATCTTAAACATATATACAATAAACAAAAACGTAATAATTAAATTAACAAAGATCGAAATCTCGCGATATGAAAAAACTAACCGAAAATTTAAATATTAAATACAAAAGTGATAACAAAAATTCAAACACAAACACAAACCAGACATGAATTTAATTTTATTCATATGGAGGGTCTGTTCGGTGGGAACTCATGCTTTTGGGTGTATTGTCTATGGATTTACAATATTCTACCAAATGGTGACAAACGATCGCAGCGATCCTCGATCTACATATGTCGGAGACTTTAANATTCATATGGAGGGTCTGTTCGGTGGGAACTCATGCTTTTGGGTGTATTGTCTATGGATTTACAATATTCTACCAAATGGTGACAAACGATCGCAGCGATCCTCGATCTACATATGTCGGAGACTTTAAATATTTGGTTAATAAACATATTTATAAAACATTGAATTCTGTTTTAAATTATAGCTAACTTTTTTTGTTAACTTTTGTTTCAGACGTATTGGAATCTGGTATTGAATTTTGCNTCTACCAAATGGTGACAAACGATCGCAGCGATCCTCGATCTACATATGTCGGAGACTTTAAATATTTGGTTAATAAACATATTTATAAAACATTGAATTCTGTTTTAAATTATAGCTAACTTTTTTTGTTAACTTTTGTTTCAGACGTATTGGAATCTGGTATTGAATTTTGCCTAACATTTGTCTAAAATACCACTAATTTATATGAATCCTATGCATAGCTCTTTCAATTTGTTTTCAATTCATTGAGTTTTGTCGGCGATTTGCTCATCGATCGCAATGATAGCAAAAGTTATACACAATTTCTGGACTCATTCTTCCATTGCGTTTGCCTTCCCTTCTCAATGGTTTGACATTCATTCAGAAAATAGCATATAATTCACAATCAATTGATTAAAACTCAATGCACTTTCAGTTCGTTTGCATAGCCTTTTGGTTGTTGAACTTTATAGACGAGAAATCTGTTAGGGATCCCAACGCCAACAACCGGTACCCCAATTGGTATAATCACATCACTGTATGTCTTCAATCACTGATGAACACAATCTCCCAAATAACTAACCAAAACTAATCGCCCATATATTTAGCACACAGTGAACGGCCCGATGAATGTAGTCGAGTTGATAGTGTCCTACCATCGGGAGCCACAACACGGTCACGCCATCCTTGTCCTCCTCACACTATATGTACTCTATTTCCTTCTGTTGCTATTTATGGGCACTTTTGTCGATCTATGGATTTATCCATTTCTCGCTAAACTCTATTGGAGTCAACGGATTATGTTTGCCGTCGTTTGCGGAATCGTTTTAATCATTTTCTATATCTCCGGTGTATTTCTCAACAAATTATTTTGGCCTCCGATTAGAGTCAAAGCATTCGCACGACTTTACGACCCGACCATCAAATAGATTCCCTCTCTTTCCATCATAAAAGTCCATTCATTACTATTATATCCACTGTTTGTACGCAATTTTCACGCCATTTGTTAGCATAAAAATCAATTTTAACGCTCGTTTCAATACAATTAAAAAAGTTTAATTCAGTTTTAATAAGCGTTTATAAACTTGTTTTGTGTGCAAAAAAAAGTTTTTTGACTTCATATTGAATAACAAGCATTACTTATACCATAAGTCTTATAGTATTGCAAATAAACTAACAATTATTTAAGGTGGAGTGAGTTTGAGATCAATGTCTTCATGTGATAACACTTCCCGATGGCCACAGAGTTGTCCGCAAAGACACTCATACTTACCATACAGTGAATGCCAATACAGACACCGACACTAATAATGAGGTCATACTGTACTCCACATA
>CAJPIZ010004016.1:0-10829 GCA_905368565.1 Medioppia subpectinata
ATTGTATGGACTCGTGATTGACTTGATTTGTGTTAATAGTTTGATCGCAACTTTTATTTACATAAATAAGTCGTTTCCTGTGAACTGATGCCAAGTGTCGGCGTAACTCATCATGAGTTTTGAAACTCTTGTAGCACTCATTTACGGGACAATTGAAAGCATTTGTATTTAAAGCAATACTTTCACAAAATAATCTCTTTAACTGTTGTTTAGCTTTAATTACATCCATAGGATCTTTACTTCTGGTTTTATGAATTACTTTTCGACCACTTCTTGGGATCAATTGTTTTCCACTCATGTCTTTGCAGATCAGTTCTTGTGGTGATGACTGAGATGTCGACGAAATTACACTCTTTTTCAAAAGTGATTGCAGTTTAGTATTGATTAAACTCTTCATTGCATTCATCGGTTCCACTGAATTGTCTTTTAGATCTTCTTTGAAATTTGGGCTCAAATCGCAACCATTGCTGTCATCCGAGTCTTCAGACATGTCTTCACAAACGTCTTGTGTTTCATCACTTGATTGATCCAATTGTTGATCATTTGATGGACTCTTCAATCGAACATTAGATCCAGTGTTGATATGACTGTCATTTGTGGTACTCTTCTGACCATTCAATTGATCCAATGTTTGAGATAATGTCCGGAAGTGTTGATTGTCTTCTGAATCGATAAGTGTTTCATATTTTGAGTGAATTTTAATTAAATGTGTTTTCAATTCATTCAAACATTTGTTAGAAAACAATAACTCATTTAAAAGTCGTTTGTTTTCAACCATTAATTCATCCAAAATATCATTAATACTAATCATTGAATCCATAATTGTATTCAAAATCACANATCCAAAATATCATTAATACTAATCATTGAATCCATAATTGTATTCAAAATCACATTTAAAACTAATTCACAATTAATTTGAATACAAATTAAGTCCAAAAACTAATCAATTAATTTGTGGGAAAAAAGTAAACAAATGGCAAAACATATGATAAGTGAAGGGATTGTCTGATCATTGCTTTCAATGCAATAACAGTTATAAGTTATAACTTTTAACTGAAGTTTGGATCAAATGAAGTGAAACACAATCTTTGATACAAATGTGACAAATGATTACAAATCAAATGAACTATAATTTAGTATATTTTATAATTTATTATATAATATAACAGCTAAAAGGCGTTCAAATGAAAGACAAGCTCTTGGGATCAGCTCTCGACACAAATATCTTAAGCAAAAGTCAATGAAATTTATTTGGGACTAATAAATTAGTATTAATACATGTATTCACACATTATTTATACAAAATTATGACATTTCTAATTGTTTTATTAAATTAAAAATTCCTATAAATATTAAGTTTACATTTTGTGGACTTGTTTTCTATGCTTAACAATATTACCACTATTAGCGGCCCTATACTCACATCCGGGCCAATGACACGCATACGGCTTAATATTGTTGTGAACATTCATGTGTTCTCTGAGTCCACTCCCGTAGCGGAACCGTTTGCCACAATCGGGCCAATCACAGGCGTACGGCTTCAAACCAGTGTGTATGCGCTCGTGTTTGGGCAGCTCGTGTCCTATCCAATCACATCCGGGCCATTGGCACCGGCGCTTCCGTTTCACCTTTAACTTCCGCCGCTGATTATGAACCATCACTTGATGTTTGTTCCTATCATTTAATTTGTGAAACATTTCGCTACAGCCGTCGAAACAGCACTTAAACGTTGGTTCAGTTCTGTGTGACCGCCGGTGGATAGGGATACCAGACGATGACTTATATGTCTTCTGACAGCCGTTGACATCACATCTAAACACACTGCTTGTCGAGTGTCTCATCACATGTGCCGCCAAATGCTTTTGACTAACGCATCGATACTGACAGCCATTATAATCACATTTAAACGATTTAATTGTTCTGTGAGTTAATGAGTGTTGAGCTAAGCGTCCGTTTATCGTAAATGCTTTACCACAGCCTTCGTGTGGACACACATATTGTTTGTCGCTATGAGTGGCTCTCAAGTGATTACAAAATTTATTATCCCATTCATACCTCTTGTGGCACTCATTGATGGGACAAATGTATGATTTAGTGCTCACTTCAAAACATTGCTGTCTTTGTGCAAAATTGAGCGGACATTTAGATTTGTACGGATGAGTGCTTTCACTACTATTTCTATTCATATCATCTAATTTTCTTAACTGTTGTTTTGCTTTCACTTTTTCCATCGATTCTTCACTTATTATTCCGTGAGTTTTGTTTGAAGGACTTCTTGGGATCAATTGTTTTGATGTCGTTTTATTGGTCGCATCGACGCCACTGTTTCTATGGATGTCTATATATGTTGGGCTGTGAACTGAGTTAAAGTGTTCCCGAAGTTCTTGAGCCGTTTTATAACTCTCGTGGCACTCATTTTTGGCACAAACGAATGCATTGACAGCCAATTCATAACTTTTGAATCTTTTAGGTATAGTTTTATAACTCTTTTGGCACTCATTTATGGGACAAATAAATGCTTTTTTAGACAAAACAATATTTTGAACATTTTTACCGCAATTTTCAGATAATTGCCTCAACTCTTGTTTAACAGTAATTGTTTGCATCGACTCTTCACTACTGTTTCCAATGATCTCTTCGTTGACCATCTGTTGTGATGTTGATTGAGATGTCGATGACTTTACGTGTATTTTTAATGCTTTGTTTAGTTTTAAGATTTTATTATTACTTTTATTTCTTAAAGTAAGTCTTGTTTTGTGAACTGATCTCAAGTGGTAATCAAACTGAAGGAAAGTTTGATAACTTCGTTGGCATTTATTTATGGGACAAATGAATGTATTTGTAATCAAATCAATACTTTCGTCGCTATCTTTGAGATCTAATTTCTTTAACTGTTGTTTTGCGAGCATTACTTCCATCGAGTCTTCCATCGAGTCTTCACTACTATCTTCAATGATTTCATCGCAGATCAGCTCTTGTGGTGATGATTGAGATGTCAGTTGTTTAGCTTTAATTACATCCATCGGGTCTTTACTTATGGTTTTTTGAATTACTTTCTGATGACTTCTTGGGATCAATTGTTGTCCACTCATGTCTTTGGAGACCAGATCTTGTGATGATTGAGATGTCAGTGAAATTACACTCTTTTTCAAAAGCGATTGCAGTTTAGTATTGATTAAACTCTTCATTGCATTCATCGGTTCCACTGAATTATCGTTGAGTTCTTCTTTGATATTTGGCCTCAAATCGCAACCATTGCTGTCATCCGAGTCTTCAAACATGTCTTCAGTCATATCTTGTCTTTCATCTCTTCGTTCATTCAATTGTTGATCATTTGATGGACTCTTGAGATCATTAAATCCACTGTTGGTATGACTGATATCTGAGCGACTTATTTGATTGTCATTTGTGGTACTCTTCTGGTCATTCAATTGATCCAATGTTTGAGATAATGTCCGGAAGTGTTGATTGTCTTCTGAATCGATAAGTGTTTCATATTTTGAGTGAATTTTAATTAAATGTGTTTTCAATTCATTCAAACATTTGTTTCCAAACAATAACTCATTTAAAAGTCTATTGTTTTCAACCAATAATTCATCCAAAATATCATTAATACTAATAATTAATGACTTTTTACTAATCATTGAATCCATAATTGCATTCAAAATCACATTTAAAACTAATTCACAATTAATTTAAATACAAATTAAGTCCAAAACTAAACAACAATTTTGTGGCAAAAAATGTAAACAAAATGTGAAAACATATGAGAATTGAAGGGATTGTCTGATCATTGCTTTCAATGCGTAAAACTTATAAAACTTCATCAAAAAACTTTTTGCCTGAATTGTGGATCAAAACTAATTTTATTAATTAAACAAATAATGAAAGCATAACTTTGCGACACAATAATCATTGATAATAACCATTTGGGTATCAATTGATCACACATTCAATGATTAGATCTCCTTTAATGGCGGCATTATTGCCATCGGGAAGTCCTAAACCCACTTTCAATATAACACACTTGCGATGATTGAACAACCGGTTAATGTCGGGCCAATCCAGCGACACATCTAGTGTCCGACCGGACGGCAACGGAACAGCTATTGGCTGATCAACGGTGGCGTCGACCAAATGGATGCGCGCCGTGTATACGATATCATTGCCGTGGCGTCGGAACCGGTTGTCGGGCCTGTCTTTCAGCACAAACACGATGTCTTCGGCACAGGAATAGTAGGGATGGTTCCCACGACCGGCAAACTCCATACGAGTGCCCGACTTTGAGCCCCGTTTCACAACAATCGTCAGTATTTCCGATTCGGTTGCGAACTCGCGGACCGAATACCACAGCTTTCGGGTCACTTTCATACGCTTAGTGCAGCCCCGGAGCACATCCCGGAGCGACACATACACCGTGTGCTCCACATATCTGTTGCGATAGTTTCCATGACTGGGATGTCTTTTGTCATACACTTGTCGTCGTTGACGATCGTTGAGCACCCGATAGATCTCTTGAATCAGTTTAAACTTGTGGTCAATGTTTTTGGACCTATTGTTGTGTCCAATCTTATCGGTATGAAAGCGAAGGACCAGTCGTTTGTACGCCTTTCTGATGTCCGGCTGACTCGCATTCCTCAACACTCCTAATATCATATAGTAATCAATGTTTGCCATCACTTCCTATACTAAGATTATACCAATTTTTATGCTATAAATGATCTAATTTTGAATTAACGGCTGAACCGCTCTTAACCGCAAACAATATTCAAACTAAAACTTTTAGTTTCATTATTATTTTGAATGCATTGAGTTTTGCGGTTATAAACAATTTGAGTAAAATTATAGTCAATTGTCATTCACTTTAACAATAGTTAATTTGTATTTAAAATCAATTCAGATATATTTCAAATTCAAAGACCAGTCATATTGTGATCACTTTTATGTTGTGATTCAATCATTGTTTTAATCATTAGTTTTTATTATCCGAAGTTTTTTTTTTTGATTTAATAGTTTTGATAAGAAATTAATTTAATGATTGTTTTACTAGTTTTTGTTATAATGTTGAAAATATTTTGATAAAATTTATTTCAATGACCAACACTTGAAAATATCTTTATTTCTTAAACTATTCATTGCTTTTATCAATAGATTAATACATTTTACGTTCAGATCATTTCATTAAAACACATTTTAAATGCTAACATTTTTTTATTTTACATTACATTTTGAGCATAAAATTACAAAATCAATACATAATTTAATCAACTAAAATGCATTACAAAACACTAAACAAGTAGTAAAGCGCCGGCACTGACAGGCCATCCATGTCTAACATCCGGGAACTAATTGTCTTTCCTTACACTTGCCGTCCTTCTCATCGAAGACAAGCACTCCATCGCAGGCGAGCTTATCGTCGCTATAGATTCCCGGAAACATTTCCACACATTTGTGGTAATAGTGACAGTCCTTCGGGTCGCGGATCAGCCCCTCGTGAGTGCACACCTGCGGCGCGTGAGTGGGCGCTGCGGTGGGCGGCGGGTGTGTCGGCGACACCACTGGGTCTTTGTTTAGGGCTTTGTTGATGGCCTTCAAGACGGGGTACTTCTCGCCGCACAGACCCTTGAAGTCGTCGTTCTCCAGCGCCTGAACCACAACACCGCCGAAGCCCTCTTTGGTAATGGCGGTCGTCTTAAGGCCGGCCGACACGCCGTCTTCGTAGGAGATCCAGTTGCGGCCGTTCACCGCATACACAGCCATCTCTCGCTCGTCGCGGAACTGTTTCCAACCGGTCGGGTCGGCCTTCACTTCCATACAGAACTATTGGAGTTAGACACGCCGTCTTCGTAGGAGATCCAGTTGCGGCCGTTCACCGCATACACAGCCATCTCTCGCTCGTCGCGGAACTGTTTCCAACCGGTCGGGTCGGCCTTCACTTCCATACAGAACTATTGGAGTTTGCGATACAACCAAAACCAATACATTAATAAAGTTTTTGCGTTAAATTTAGATATATTTTTATTATGAACAGTAAATTACCTCATTGTAGCCCAATTTACCATCTTGCTGACTCCACGGCCCCTGTTTGCCGGGTCCGGTAGCCTCGGCTCCGATGTCATACTTGTTGGGGTCGGCGAGGATCCAGGTGTGGCCGTACAGCGGGATTGTGGCCTTCATTTTGTTTAATGATACAAATTTAGCATAAGTTTCCTAAAATTTATGATATGTGCCAAATAATAACTTACAATAAGCTTGGTCATGCTGGCACCGTCCTTATACCACTGTCTCATAGTCTCCAGGGTCCAGGTGGCCGGGTCACCGATGCCCACCTGTTTCTCCCACGAGCCGTGCATATCGTATGTCTGGACGGCAATGATGTCCACATATCTGTGCGTTTAAAACAGACAATAATTGTGTTAACATTAGTCGGTATTAATTTTGGGTATGAGTTATAGTAAGACTTACTGATCGACGCGATCAACGCTGAGACCGGTGACCACCGGCGAGACAGTAATACCGAGTGTGTATTTGGCGCCGAAAGCGGTGCGAATACTGCTCAACAGTTTGACGAACCCGTCGTTTTCGCTGGAAGTGAACGCACCCTTTGGTGTCCAGTCCAACATCACTCCATCGAAGTTATATGTGCTCAGGAATGACATAATACTATTGGTGAACGTACGGATGTCCGAGTCGGTGGACACCACCTGGGTGAAACCGCCCGACAGTGACCAACCGCCGATGGCCACCAACGCCTGGCCTTTGCCCTTGTTTTTCGAGAAGTTGTCCAAATCGTCTGTAAGTATTGGATTAGTTGCGAGTTTTGGCCGAAAATTCGTATGAAATTCTGGTTGAATTATATGGTAATACTTACGCAATGTCTTCATGAGGTACTCGTCGGCCAGTTTGATAGTACTGTCCCTATCGATACCCTGATAGCCGTACACCATATGTGTGCACAGAGTGTTGTCTGTAATTAATTGTAAAATTTTAATTTAATTAAATTAGGGTTACTTTAATTGGCGTGAAATTGTGTACTCACCAACATCGTGGACGGTCATTTTACCATCACCGGTACGCCAATAGACTATTGAATTTAAAATTGATTTATTAATTATGATTATTTTAAATATTAATAATGATATACTATATGTTATTTTATTGAATACTTACACCAATCTTCATAATAACAAATGACTTTCGGATTCAATACACAATTTATTTGCCCAAAACATACCAGAATTGAGCACAGAATAAATGCCTGTCTAAACATTTTGAAAAACTACTATGTTATATTTTTAACTAAATAAATAAATTATACAATAAATTAATAATAATTTATAGTCTCATACAGACTGAACAAAATTGTGTTATAAATTGATTTGAGTATTGTTTGGCATTATGAATATATAGTCATTCAAATCCTGAAACTTTTTATCAATATATTTTGTGATTATAAGATAATCCAATTATAATTAAATAAAGTAATAATAGGTGATTACTTACCTTGAACACTTAAGCACAAGCAGTTTGTTAGCAAAACTTATCTGATTGATTTTTGTTGCACATAACAGTAATATTTTACTTTATATTCATTAAATGTTAATCAATGATAATCGCAATAATTATAAGTGGATTTCAAAGTCATTTATTATTTTGTTGAGTTATCACTGAAAATGGTTTCATTTCCAAGAAAACCATTTCTAATCGTAAAAGTTTTAATTTATTTAAAAACAATAATTAATAGTAAACTCAAATCATTTATGGCATCTAAGATATCATTTAATCCATAGGATATACCGTGAAATCGTATCCGCAATCATTGGTTACCAATTAAACTACAGTTTTATTGATAGTACATAAATATACATAATATCTTAATATGTAATTTGTTTTGACGTAAAAGCAGCTTGGTCGCACATCTAGTTACTAATCTCAATTGGTATTAAAGTATCAAGCTTGTTTAGAGCTATTGGATCACTGTATAAAGTATACGGATGTGTTTGTATATTAATTTATCAGTTATTATTGTATTTGTTTGCGAATTTAGAATCTGATTATTATATAAAACATTATATCTTAAACCAACTAATTATACACTCATTAAATATTTTGAAATACATTCTATAACTTGTTTTTTATGTTATTGTCAATAAGTTATTGTAAACCAGAAATTCTGTTGAATTGGTTTAACAGTAGTGTAAGTCAATGCAAATGTACTGTACTTTTAATTGTTATCAAGAATTTAGTTTATTATTTTGTTTTCAATTGAAAATATTTGTTATTTATTAGATTTATAGCAAATAAATTGTTAAATTGAAACGAATTAACATTTAGTTATAAATTCATAAATAATATCAACAAATAATTGAAATTGTTGAACAAATAATTATTAAACAAAAAAATCAAATGAAATTAAGATTAAATATGAAAAATAACTACATTTTTAAATTTAATCATTTATTTAGTAAAATATTACAAATAAAACATCAATTAATAAAATTAATTTAAGTAACATTTAACTAACATTTAACTAACATTTAAAATATCTCTTCAAATAAACTAAACTATGAAAACAATGTTATAATCGGACGATTGAATGGCAAAACTGTTTGTCGATAATAGCGATACAGAAGTGGCAGAGAATGGCGAAGAAGATAATGAGTTTGCAAAACGCGGACACAATTAAGACGAGACACCGAATCGTGTATTGTATGGGAAAGAGTGTTATCTCGCGGACAATCGTTCGGTAGTCCAGAATCAATAGATCGGCCGCTGTTTTGCCGTAAACCACGTGAAAGGCTATCAAATACGGCGGTATGAATACGAGTGGACAGAAACTGATGGCCAGTAGACCGAAATGGCTGAGACACACCTCAATCATAACAGATCTGACATATATTCGGCGCCGAAGGGGAATCAGTTCCGGTCGGGGAGACATCACAGCCGCGTTGACCGGCCCTCCAATCCATACCATTCCCCTCTCCATTACATACAGATTACAAAATTCAAACAAATCTACACTAATGTTGACCACAAATACCCGGATTAACAACCATTGCATCGAGTGTTTCATTACAACAAATATCACATCCATTAATTCTCGGGAATTGTCTGTTATCTCTGTTCTCATAATTGTTTAGTTTTTATATGAATTAAATTTATTGTTTTTTAAATATCATTTCATGTATTGATTAAATTGATTATATTTTAAATGATATGTTAATTCAATTTAAATTCAAAATTAAATACATTATTCAAAACGAGATTTAATACTGTATTCGTTAACTTACTGTTAACTTTTAACTTATTGTGTTAACTGTAAATGTATAGCAAATAATAGCATTTTATGCATAGTTTGTAAACTTCAATAGAAAACGTTGTTTTGGGAGCGTATTGTACAGTATGTTATGTTCCGTAATCACAAATCCTTTTTGGCAAATTTTTATGTAAAGTTAACGTTAACTGAAAATTTGAGTTTAGGTCAAATGTCAGTTTGGTTTGCAACGGATTATAATTTATAAACTGATTAACGGATTATCTATTGATACAAACTATTCATCACTCAAACCAATTCATCAGCGATTGAGTCAAATCTTAGTCTTAAACGTAAGTCAAAACTTTTCCCAAACTTTTATCTCAAATGAAAAATACTTTTTTGTTTGACTCAAGAAATGAATCCGTTTGATGACTCGGATGACGACATCCGGCCACGTGTTAGGCCTCGCATCAAATCATTGAGACTATTGAGTGATAGCGAAGACAGTAGTGTCGGTGATAACGATCTCAATGACGACAACAATAACAGCCTCTTATCACAGACTCGTCATCGAGTGATGAATCAATCACTCAATCAAAGATTCATTGATGAGACTATAGATCTCTGTCTCACAACTGAATCGGATCTCGTGGGCGACACATCAAGCGCTGACCATCACGTGGTGCTCAACACCAACGCCAGCGCAGAGCCTCTGATCAGCACTTCATTCACATCGCCTCTCATTGAACCCAATCTTACCATTAATACAATGACATCAAAGCAAGTGATAAAGGATTTAGTAGACGGCGTCGAGCGTCTAGTGGTGGCCACCGATGACGGCAGCGATGTATTCACAGACGACGACACAGACACTGAAGAGGTGGACGTTTCTGGAGGCAACGGATCGGACGCAAACAAAACCATTGATTTGAGTGGTTTGTTGTCCAGCGATGAAGAGTTGTCGGATGTATTATCAATTGATGACTTAGTAGCCAATGGCGAGCGCTCTAATGTCACGTCAACGCCGGTGACTAAAGCCAAACCGAAAGCGTATGAAAGGCAAGAGATTGAAGCGATTCCCGAAGTGACAGACCTTAGAGTCGAGACACAGAACGCCATTCGCGCCGAAGAGGAGCGCAAACGACGGCTGAACCAGAGGTCTGTTCCCATTTTGATTACAATTAGAAATTGAAATGATTTTTGTGTTTTAATTGTCGCCAAAGATATGCGGATCTGTCTGATGATGACGTTTTTGAAGTGGTTTCGCCGCAGACATCACCGCAAGTGATAGATATCAATGATAGCACTGATGAGGACGACAATAACCACAAAACACGACCCGTTATTAAGCGATCGCTGAGAGACACCGCCGGACAAGACTTTGCCGACTTTGGTCTCCACACCGACGACCGGCTCAATACAGCCGAAGCGGACGGTCGAGTGCTGGTCAATGTCCGCCACCCGCCCGAAGATCCAGACATATATCTAACCAGAAAGTTATCGGATGCCATACACCCGCACCAAATCGGTGGCATTCGCTTCCTTTACGATAATATCATTGAAAGCATAG
>CAJPIZ010004018.1:0-10829 GCA_905368565.1 Medioppia subpectinata
AGAGAGAGAGAGAGAGAGAGAGAGAGAGAGAATTAATAAACATAACCTAAAGAAGTGGTTGTGTTTAATGCGGTCAACACTGGAGTAGTCTTTCAAAAGCAGAGAATATGGAGACAACGGAAGAAACGGAAGACTTGCGAAACACAAGCGATGAAAGTGTGAAGAATGAAAGCCAACGATAATAATGACAGAAATAGAAGACTTTCGCAATCGAAGGACTGACACAACAATAGAAATGAGAAAAATTGGATCACAAATAGAGAGAAGAATATTGTTTGGAAAGTGAGTGAAGAAGTGGACGATTGGACTCAGCCTTCAATGCGGACTACTTTTGCCCTCTCATTGCACGGCAAGAGAGCACTCACTGTCCGGTTCGCTGACCAGAAGCGTATGTCTCTGTTTGAGGCCATCTGTGTGTCACAGATGACTATTTTGGAAAACACTTGAGTGACCAAAATCATGATAAGTTACTCAAAACAATTCAACAATTAATGTTTTGCTAAAATAGTTTTATAATAATTGGTTTGTTTTGTAATGGAATTAAATGTCAGACTAAATATATTTTGATAGTTTTAGCCCAAAAATATCAACAATTTTAATTAATTTGACTTTTATTTCTAATCAGTTAATAAGTTATTAGTATTCAAGTTTCAAAATCATATTAGTTTAGCGGAATTTATTTTGAAACATAATTCAAAACTAACGTTTCCGAAAACTCTGGCATCGGTAGTCATATTGTGGTTCTCGTTGGAAACGGTATGCCTGGGACTGGTCTCCCTGTGGGTATTCGACGAGTACAAGTGGCCCTCCACTGGCACCGTATGGCTTATCATTGCAATGACGGGTATGTTGAACTCGTATAATACTGTGTATTGTGTTATTATGTACATAACCTCCATACACTAACTAATGTTTATACATACTTCTAGGCCTATGCGGTGCATCCGAACGTTCATAACGGTGGCACTTAAACTGGAAAACGCGGGTCCCGTAGCCGTTGTCCGGGCGCTCAGTGTTGTCATTAGTTTTATGTTTCGGTCACAATACTGAACGAGAAGATACTGGTGACCAGTTTTATCGCCGGTGCCCTCATCTTTGCCTCCATCATCGTTATGAGTGTCTATAAGTGGCGCACAGACTATAAGTGCGATGAAAAGGCAGCCGTGAGTGACGAGTGCTGTCCTCAAAATAACAACAAAACCTATACAATACGTATATTAGGACCTGTACCTTGTTAGTTTAGTCCGAGTGCTGCCGTTCTATCGTATACATCCGTAAGATATGGTCCGCTCGCACATTTTGAGTTACATCGATGTCCGGCACGTGAAGGCACCCGATAGTCGAAAACCAGTTTGATTGGTTGGTTAGTGTGCGGACACGTATGCTATGGGATGTATAGCACGGGTCGAGTATTGTTAGTGTAAGGGTCGGGTCAGGATATGGGGATTAGGAATGCGATGTGAATGTATAGGGATGTCAGGTCCGGGTGTGATCATAAGGTAGGCTCAGTGGCTGTAATTTATTTTTACGTCTTTATATTAAAAGTTAATAATTAATTAACTCGTGGTTTTTGAAATCTTATTAATATTTTATGCTTTATTTTCGTTTATTTATTTATTTAAATGTTTAATTTTTAATTATTACATAAAATTATGGATTTTTGATTGGATAAGTGTTTAAGTAATTAAATCATTTAATGTGTTATGAAAAACAATGTTTAATTTAAAAATACTATTTTATATATAATATTTTAAATTTGTTTTATGAAAAATTTTGTAACAATAATTGATTATTAAATAAATATATTACAAGTTTTATCTAATGATAAGAATTTTATTAAAATTTAAAAAAAATGCAGTTTAAAATTATAAATTGAATGCAAATATTATAATGTAAATGATATAATTAACAAATTATTATTAAAACCACTTTGATGAATTTTAAAATTTTTTAATTTAATTTTTGTTTTAATTTTTTAAAATTTATTGTTTAATATTGAATTATTATTTTAATATAAAATAAATTTAATTATTTAAATTAACTAAAAATATTTTGAATATTAATTAACTTACCAATTATTCCGTATAAATGATTTAACAAATTATAATTTTGTTTTTGATTTGATTTTAGTTTTGGTTTGGATTTTGGTTTGGATTTTCGTTTTGATTTTGGGTTTGGTTTTGGTTTTGGTCTGGTTTTACACGTCTTAAGATACTGATCGATAGGTTGACCCCCACTCTCACGTCTCTCCTCTTTTATACACTTGATATTAATCTTAATAAACAAATTCCATTCACTTCTGGATATATTGAGATGTGGTAAACATGTGCCACTTTTAACCATCGCTGGTATTCTGTGATAACTGGTGTTTCTTCCGTCCGCATAGACCGGCACTTCATACAGACTTAGCAACTCTTCGTCCGCAATGTTCATGCCTAGGAATTTATTACGAACATTAGGGTTAAGCAATTGCATACCAAAATCGAATATGGTCCTAAAAATATTATTCTCATCGTATCCAACGAATAAAAAATCTTTAGATAAAACCTGTTTATTAGCCATAAGAGCCAAATCGGACCAAGAAGCTATTATGTTTGAAGCAAAATTAATAATTAACAACTTAATTATATTACAATGAATGTACTTGTATTTAATCATGCTTACATATAATAAAATTTTCCGGTTTGACATTCAGGGAGCTGTAATACAACAGAGCATTTTTATTTTTGCGAATAAAACCAGCGAATATATGCACAATAAATTGTCTGTACAATATATCGAGAGCATTGTTGAGTCAAACGCATACAACGGCATACTTTCCCGTGAACGGGTTGACCAGATTTTGAGAACCCAAACTGATTAGTAGATCCGGTGGCAAAAAACTCCGAGGGATAGTATTCGGGCACAAATGGCTTATTGGTCTTATCACATATTTTTTTGGAATCCAACAACACTGATATTGGGTTGAAATTAGCAATGATTGAAAGTGGTGAAAATTGATTCAAATTTGGATTTAATTTGGTAGTATTAGCCAATTGTTTCACTGGACTAAGTATTACTTCTTGGTTTATAACCCCATCCGACGGCCAAATCATTTGCATCAATGCTATCAATAATAATAATTTTATCATTATTTAGTTTAAGTCAACAGATTATACAATACATGTATAATTCAAAAACAGGTTGTGATATCTAATTAATAATAAAATGAGTTTTACAAATGCAATTATATTGAAAATACAAAATTTAATTAAATTACTGCTACAATATTAGAGAATAATAATTCTGTAATTAAATATTAGAAAAATTTAACGATAGTTAAGCTGTGCACAATCAGACTGGGGGTCAGCTCGCCATCTATAGCACACACCTATTACTTAGATTATGATCTGTTAGACAGCGTTATACTTAATACCTGTAATTCTGACACTTGCTATCAATTTATAGCATGTTTTATTATTTATACTATTTATGGAAAAGTTACTTATTAATTTAGTAATTTAGTTATTTCTAATTCATCATATTAATTCTGGTTGACTATCGTTCTGTTATAATTATTGTAACATGTGTAAAACTTAAAGTGACACTAAAATTACAGTTTCTAAAATTTTTATTTTTAATAATAATTATGGTATTTTATTAATTCCATACAATTTACAGCGCCATCATATGAAATACTCATACGCGTAATCACGACTGTAAAATAAATACTTAAAAATACTTTTTAGTTACTTTAACTCCATAATAACAAATTTAGTTAAACAGGTTTTATAAAATTAATTGTAAATGTAAATTTTGTCACAATGTAATTATAATGACTTTTACATAATAAAAAATTAATAAAACATAATAAATACAGTATATAAGAAGTTTGCTTTGTTTAAAAAAAATAAGAATTTTATATTTTAATTGTTATCATCCTACATTAAAAATTACTTATTGTTTACTTTTATAATTGATGTTTTTTGTAATAAAATCTTAATACAATTATTTTATTAATCACAATTCATAATATATTTTACTTAATGTAATTTTACATTAAGTAAAATATAAAATATAATAAAGAATAAACATAAAACATGTACATGTTTAATTAATAAGTAAATATAACCTAAATTATTTAAAATAACATTAATAACAATGTCATATTGAAATTGTCCATCTTGCATTATAATATTTATACAATATTGTAATAAACTTTGCATTGGAACATTGTGGTGAAATATTGTTGATCAGATACAAGGTAAAATATTCTAAACATTATAATTTTAAATTAATTTATTGTCCATTTTGAAACAAATTTGATAACAATATGCTGTCATTGCCATAATTAGTAATTATGGCAATGACCATGTTGTAATTATTAATTACAACAAAAATAATAGTGTTTAACAAAACAATTATGTTACATTTAATAACAATAATGTTAAATAAATCACTGGCAGTAATCAAAAACAGAAACAAACTATGCCCAACCTGTTTACCAAGTTAGTCCCAAAAGTGACCTTTGTGGAATCAACAAACTTATGACTTATGAAGAGTATTGGTATCAGCGGTAGGTTTGAGAGAGAGAGAGAGAGAGAGAGAGAGAGAGTTAATTTTATCATCGTAATTTTTATTGTACGGGTATAGGGAGAGAGACTATGGCGGAGATATGGTGTTCATATTCATAGAGAGATGTAGTAATTTGGATGCCATGGCTCACAGCCTGACCACTGATCCCCTTTGGCTGGCGTTTAACAAGTCGGCCATCAAAGAGACGACACTTGTCAATGAAGTTTATTCAGTTAGGTCTGAGGTGTTAAAAGATGAGGGTAAATACAGTTACCTGTACCTGTTAATGGCAATGGAGGGTTGGGACTGTCAACAGGCCATCGACCAGATGGTGGCCGAAGTGCACTATCAATGGTATGCGTGTATTAACTACGGCTCACAACTCGTAGAGTACGGCATACCTGAGCTGACAGAGTATGTGCACGAAGTGCTATACATGGCAAGAGGCAATCTATGGTGGTCCACAGTTTGCCCTAGGTACAAATGCGGACACATTGATAGTCATTACATTAAAACAAATTAAAATACCTGAATTGTTGACAGTAATTATTTTTTAATGAATAATATACAGTTTAATATACATTTAATAAATAAATACATTTAATTTCTAATTATAATAAATGCTATTAAATAAATAGATTTGTGACCACTTATTGAGCAATTGCTGCCAAAGCGGTGGCGAAAGTGTCCACTTTGTTTGGGTAATTTGTGACCGCATGTGTAACAGTACGATGTGATTACCTCGCGGGTTGTGGGAGAGCGGGATACACTGTAGGGGTATCCCAACACTATTAACCAGTCACTCGCTGACAGGTTACGACAGGAAGAGCCATAGTAATTCACTTTATTAAAATTTAATACAGTATGCAGTATACTGTTTGCAACAAGTTTTAATAACTCTACTCAATATAAATATGTCCATTTCTCCATTTCAAATAACTAAAATTTTTATTAATTATTGTATAAGGCCTTGTAATAAATTACAATAAATAATATATTTTATGTAAATGTAACTTGTATTAAATTATTGTCAATACCTAGTCATAATCATCATAATTTCTATATAACTATAGTACAGGTATACCTGTATATTGAAAACAATAACTACTCTACAATAAATAACTACTACATTGCATTATACTAAACAAAACAATATTATATAACTTATAATATTAATATATTATATTTCATTCATTACGCCAAAGTACATATTGTATAAATAAAAATTAAAAATAGACAAATAAATTTCAACTTCCACCACAATATCCCAAAATGCATTGTCATTACTATTAATGGATAAAACATTTCTGGTCTCAATGAAATTGCATAAAGTTAATAAATATTTTTTGACCATATTTAGTTGATTTTACGCTAATAATGTGTAACAGCATAAAATATAATTGGCAAAAAATTTGTTGTAAAAATTATTTAGTGACAAATATCAACAATGAATTTATTAATCTTTGTAATAGTTACAATAACTTTACTACTGCATAGTTATGGTCTGTAAATTTAATTTATAAATTTATTTAATTCTAACTAAATATTTTAATTTATAATTTAATTAATCTGCATAATGTAATTAACTTTTATTTAATTGTTTAGATTGTGTGAAGTGTTATATCTGTGAATATAATGTCGCGTTTTGTAAAGGCATTAATTGTTATAATAATCCCGATATTTGCAGTACTAATCAGTTTAGTACAGCTCTCGTACCGGTGGCCGAGTGTCCGCACAATTGCCACTTGAAGGCCATCTCTAATCCCGTCGGTAAGACATAGCATAATTTATTTCATATATTTATTACTAATAAATACAATTAAGACACATACAATAAGTATAAAATAACATATGATTTATTTTGTGCTATACTGTGCCTAAAAGGTCAGGTAATCAAATGGTCCCGATTCTGCGCTCCGGCCAATGATCTGACCAAAGGTTTCAAATGCCGGACAGAGTTCCGTATCGGCGCCCGCATTGATGAGTGCACTTGTGATCGCGATTTCTGTAACCATTCATCGCAATTGAAATTTCACACTATTTTTGTTATGATATCTTTGTTGCTATCAATAAGACATGTCATTTGATTTGGTGTTTAAAATATTGTGAAATTATTACAGAATGTTTGAGTTTTAATTTTGTTAATTTTTTAAAATAATTTAATACATGTATGACATTTTATAAAAATTGTTTTAATAATATATTTAAAATACATTAATTAATTGCGGATATAAATTAAAACTTTAAATAAACATTATAAAACTAAAAATAATTATGACAAAACAAAATAATACAAAATGTATATCATTTTGCATTTTGTTTCGTTTGCTATTTCTAATCACAAATATTATACAATATAAACATAAGAAAATATATAATTTATTAAACACACAATGATTTTGCAAAATCCACTATTATTTGTATGTAAACTCATTTTAAATGTCTTACAAATGTTATAGCAAGATATATTGGAAATTCTGTTTAATAATTAAATAATAATTCCATTTTATTGCAGCATGAGGTTTTATTATATAATATGATTAAGGTAATTCGGGTGTGGTTAGGGTTGCCAACTGGTCAAGGTTTGCCTTGATTTGCAAGGTGAGAGTGTTCTGGTCAAGGTGAAAGGCGAGGGTCTCACCTTGACATAGACAGGTCAAGGTGAGAGCAAATGCAATTACCGTATGTCTATTTTAGGTATTTATTGCAATAAACGTACTATTTAAAACCCAGAATATTTATTGCTTATTTGTATACAGTGCAACCTCTCTTGGGGAAACTTCTCTTAGGGAAACACCTCTTCATAAGAAACGGTTTTGAAATCTCTTTTGGATTTCCTATACTTATAATGTTAAATTGACCTCTCTTAGGGAAACTTCTCTTGGGGAAACACCTCCAGAAAAGCAATGATATCTCAAGACTTGGACCTAATGTTGGAAACAATGGTTAAACGGATCCGAATGTTATGGACGTATAGATTGAATCAAAAACAAAAGTTTGGAAACAATTTCAAAACAATGGTTAACAAGAAATGGATGAAAATGAGCGACAAATCTGTGGTTATATTAATGTCTTCACAATTGGATTCATTGGACGACAAGAGTAATGAATGTCTCAATACTTGCAATCATTTCTATTTGATTCCCAATTCAAAGGCATGTATTAGTTATGCATTCAATTGAATAATAATTAATTAAAACATAATTTATTTTCAAAGGATTTCCCTTCAATTATAAGTGATTTTGTGGACACAAGTGAATCAATTCATGTGACGAATGCTGTTATTGTCAACAAATTAATCCAAATATTGAACAAATAATTTTAAACATATTTCTATGATTTAAATTTTAATAAAATAATGTATGTTGATCAGTTTTATAGTATAGTTTTATTTGAGTGAAAATAAAAACCGATTAACATATATTCATTTTATTAACATTTAAATCTTACAAGTACTTTTAAATTTATTTGGATCAATTAATTATAAAACTTTTCATTACTGGCACTCAATAAGTAGAGACACCAAAGCAGTGCAAAATGGATGCATTCATTATATACTTTAGATAATTTGATATAAAGAATATACAGTACTTTAGAAAATAGTAATCTGAGTTAACCATGATTAAAGTTATTGCATTTAATTTAGTGCTAAACTTTATCATTTCCACCTTTTATACTGTAGTTAAAATTAACTTAAAATAAGTGGGATAGTTAAATGCAATGCTCTACTTATAATTAGCTATGCAAAAGTCATAGAAAAATTATTATTACTATGTTTATAATAATATTATTATTTAAAAATGTTTTTGTAGTAAAACTAATATTATTATTTTAATCTTAAAATTTATTTTCTTACCTGTAATTTTGATTTAATTAAATATTTAACTAGTATCTTGTTGCCTTCAGACCACCGGTGAATGACCAGGGTATATAGGAATAGATGTGGATGTGCGCGATGGCTAATGTCTTGAGATATGCCCAACAATTAGATACCAATTACCACACAATTAACATATTATAAGGGTTCGGCCCGTTGGCCACCCTACCGAAATATACAAAATACAAAATTTAGTTTTAAAAAAATTAGTTTTATTTGTTGTTTAAACTCAGAAACCAGAATACAGAATAAATTCAAATTACACTTTTTGAAACAAATTACAAAAACACGGTTTTACACAAAATATAAAGTATTTTAATTAAAATTTAGTAAAAGTTTTAATATTTATGTTGTTAATTAATGCAACAACAATTTTTAGTTTATAACTACAACAACATATTAACATTTATAATCATTAAAGGGTGAACCCTTTCAATATATTTATTGAGACGTTTTACACATAAGAGTACAGAGAGAAAGTGTTGGGGAATATGGCGTTAACCATAGGAATAACATTAGTTTAAAATTACAATAAGATTTGCATAACAATTAATTAATATCTCTATAATTATTGCATTTGTAATTAGATATTCTGCATATTTGGGACGTAATCTTAATATACTGTTGATAACAAGAATCTGCATATAATAAGAGTAATGTTATCATAAAATTAGGAATATATTAGGCAAAAATTTAATTAAAACTTATAATCGTATCACTCTAAATAAATATTAGAAAATAAATATCCAACTATGTTACTTTATATAATTCACTCAAATAACTAATCAATAGTTACGTGTATCTCTACAATTATGTATTCGTGCAAAAATTGGCGGCTATATTACCACCATCAACCAGTAGATTGGCCCCGGTGATAAACTTGGCATGGTCGCTGGCCAAAAACTGAACCGCATGCGCAAAATCGATGGGTCGGCCCTCTCGGCCCGCCGGCAGGCGTTGCCTACAGAGCTCGGTGTAGGCCTCGACATTGTCACGACTGAAACCCGCCGACTCGTGAATACCAGTGGGTGAATATCCGGCACTATTTTGCACAGTTTGGTGTAATTAGTTATCAATTAGATTATTTAATATCGAATGAGCTAGATTAAATATACTTAATAGTGTTAACCCGGATGCGTTTGGGTCCGAGTTCGGCGGCCATACACTGGCCAAACATGTCGAGTGCGCTCTTAGACACGCAATAGGCGGTTGCCATTTGAACCTACAAAATAGAAATTATTATTTTTTGGTTAAGGTGATATACTGTAAGTATTATAATAAGTATTATGATGATTTTCATTAGGATATAGATTTATTGATTTTAATCATATATTGTACTTACGGTTCGCATTGAGGCTATACTCGAAATATTAATTATATTTCCGCCCGTTTTTTCCAAATACTCGACACATATATGCGTTAAATATACGACAGAATCCAAGTTAACAGACATTAATGTCTTGTAATTGTCGTAAAAGTTATGGTCAATAATATTGCCTAAGAAGAGGGCGCCCGCGTTATTGACCACAATATCCAGTTTACCGAACCGTCCGATAGTCTGGTCGACCAGACGTTGAAGATCTTCCCGTTTGGTCACATCCGCCAACACTTCCAGAGGTTTAATGCCTTTCGGCGATACATTGAGACACTGTTTGGCCACTTCTGTCACATTGTTTGCGTTACGACCGGTGACCACAACACTGGCACCTGATTGAGCCAACTGGAGGGCAATGCCGGCACCGATACCCGCACTCGAGCCCGTGATTAGCGCCACTTTACCCGTGAAATCGTATTTAATAGACATTTAAAATAAAATATAATTTTATTATTTTATATAATATTAAAATACGTTGTACAATCAAACTTCTTTGCTGTCAACCTTCTATGCTGTCACCTTCTCTATGTTATTAACAATGACCCAAATACCAACCTCATAGACATAATGTTAAAATTATCTCTATGTTGTCAACTAATCTATGTTATCAACCAAATTCATTGGAACCGTTTTGTTGATAACATAGATGTTTGACTGTAATTCCTTTAATATTAAAATAAATTATAATTAATTTTATATATAAAATAATTAAATCTAAACATATTTTTTTGTAATATCGTATGTTTAATAACTTATTAATAATAAGTACGATATGCTAAATCATTCACATACTAAATGTGTGATAATTGTAATATCAGATTAAATTGCATCAATTAGTTTACATCTTTATAATAAAATAAACCATTTAAACACCATTTCCTATATAATAAATTATTGTAAATATATAATAATCATACTTGAGTTTAACGTTTTTAACATATAATATTTTCATACAGATATATTAAATATTTTTGTATTTGATTGCCCTCTCTCTCTCTCTCTCTCTCTCTCTCTCTCTCTCTC